>JAMAKR010000061.1:1554-80577 GCA_023628425.1 Chaetomiaceae sp. PYS4301M
GAGAGGGAGAGTGTGAGAGGGAGAGTGTGAGAGGGAGAGTGTGAGAGGGAGAGTGTGAGAGGGAGAGTGTGAGAGGGTTTGCTGTCTCGTGTGAAGGTGTGTAGGTGGAAGGGAAGATGAGTTTTGGCGGGAACAAGCTGTGGTTTTTCGAGTTACCTCACTCTTGAAAAGGAAATAAAAAATGTGTAGACGATTGTGTAACTATGCTCAAAGTGCGTTGACGTTACTGGGGCCGAGTTATGTATGATACCTCCGTGTGATGGTCTAAGGGCTGCAGATGTGGTGTCGTTGTTCACCACAGTACCTGACTTCCCTAACTTCCATGACGTTATGTGAAGGTGGAGTTGAGGCTCGTCTCGTCTGAACGTCGGGGAAGTGGAAAGATCCCTGTACGGAAACAAGAAATTTAAACGACACGTTTTCTCCCACTCCAGCCGAACTCTTTTCGTCCGATGACTCAAACAGCCTCCACTTCAACCCTCAAACGTTAGCGGTTCATCTCATCAAACGCCGGGTGTTCCTCGGGACAACAACATCTGGGAGCTTCCCAGGAAGAGAATTGAGGGATAAAAGTGGACGAAACACCTGGAGGAGAGCCTAGAAGGACACAGTTGGATACCCACGCTCCACGGTTACTGTCTCAACCAGCCTGTGGACAAGGCATAAAACCTTGTTACTGGACACTGGTCTCTCCCAGGCGGAGACTGGCTAACGCTCACCCACGCGTTGCAGGGAAGCATGCGTGACTCGAGGCCAGGAATGCCTCGTCACCTAGTCAGGTACCATCGAGGAAACCGGGTATCAGATGGGAAGTTCCGATCTCTGAGAATCTGAGTTTTTCCCACGAACAGCCGGAGCATCGAAAACCCGTTCGTGTATGCGTGGAGCACGGCTGGAAGCGGACGGTTCAATGCCACAAGTTGCTGAAGGTGGCGAGAGATAATGCAGAATGCGCACTAATCAGGTAGGGCACGCTGGCATGGCTGGTCAGCAGTGTGCTGAAGTGTCGTCGATCTATCTGATCAGAACCCGGGGATCAGAGCCCCCGGGAGTATGATGTAACACTCCTGAGAAATACGAAGAACCAAGGATTCCATCATCCAGGGCGGAAGCGGGCGTTCTGATCCCCGGAGACGAAGTTGGAAGGCAAGTGGAGCATGCCCAAGTTTTGCAAATACCAGAAAGAGGAAGAAACAAAACAAAACAAATGGATGCCTGAGGCAGAGGGGAGAAAGAGAGCTGAAAAGAAAAGAAGGAAAAAGAACTGTCGTCACCAGCCCTCAACCGGAGGGAAACAACAGGGAACAACAGGGGACATGTTGTCGACGGTGGCATCTCCGGAAATGAGTTGTGAGTTGCCTGTCATCAAGGTCGGGGTGCCGCGTGTGTCCCCCGGTCTCTCAATCTCACTCCACGCGTCGGACAGGTCAGCGACTGCGTGGGAAGGGGGAAAAAAAACACACACGGCAGCCATGTCGTCGCGCCTTCTCGTGGTTTCCATGTGTCCCTCCCGGGGAAGAAAACCCCGGAGAGGAAATCAGGACCTTGAATTGGGAAATTGGCCTTCGGTGGGTTCCGCTCGCGGACTCGGCGTGCGGTTCAGAGCGGCGAGGAGGGGGAATTGGCGAATGAGGGGTTGGCCGATTCTTGGCCGAATCCCCCCACTTGCTCTGCTTGAAAATTGGACGCACTCGATGGCTTCTTCAGTGGTCTTTGGTAGCGATCAGTGGGAATTCTCGTAATTGCTGTGCAGACTCCAGGTAGTAGATAAAGGAATGCCGGGCTGGGGCTTGTTTGGACCCTGGGTTTTTCGGGGTCTATCCCCAACTGCATTTCCCCTTGAAACCGAGCTGTCGCGAACCAGCATTCGAGAATGTTTGGCGAGAAGGGCCAGTGGCCAGGGCCGGGAACCTGGATGGATCGGCTGCCTTGGCGCTGCCTATTTCTGGGACACCGTTGGATCGGCTCAGTGTGGGGTTGCAAGCCCTGCAGCCGGCAAACGCCCGGTACCTGCGTCAGTAACCGGCGCTAGGCCGAGAGTGGGCGGGTTGCACTCGTGTCGGTTCGCACTGTGGCACGGAGCGGGGGACTGTTGACTTTTGACTCGGCTTATCTTGCCAGGTAACGTTATCGAAGAAAGCCACAGACAAGCAGAAACATGAAGTAGTGTAAACAATCTCTCCATCCTGAGAAGCCCAGGTCGCCTCAGGTTTCCCATTTCAGATCTAGCTCGGAAAAGACAGCAACCCCCTTTGTCCAAAATCATTGTGCTGCATGGGATTGTGGCGACCAGCAGACGGAAGACGCGCTGCCGTCAGCGGGGACTCCCCGCAAGACGGTCGATTCTGTGTGCTTGGCATGTGTTGGTAAGGGTTTTGGGATGCATGGTGGATGCGAGGGATCATGAGCGCGTCTACACTACACTACGGATTACACCAAGCAGCATGCTACGTTGAAATAACTTCCCAATCCGGTAGTGGAAAAGTTGCTCACCACCGCCGGCTGGCTCAGAGTATCCTTCGGGCTGTGTGTACCCGCGCAGCAACGTTATTCCGCACATACAACGCCCAGAGTGATGTGTCATGATTTGCATTAACGAACTTGAGTGTGGCTCGTGAGTTGCCGTATCAAGTCAGCCATCGTGATGCCTCTGTCTCTGATTGAGGTTCCGAGCCGATTGGGCGACGATGGCGTCCGGTAGAGGCAAGTTCCTGGCCCAGGATACGGCCTTGCTCTGCACAACCGCGAACAGCATGCCCCAAATCGCTATATGGTACCTATCTCGTCGCTTACTGCATACGAAGGACGATGCAGTAGTCCAGATTACGCTGTGCGGTACCCACTCACATTTCGATGGCGTGCGGAGCACAGCATCCTGGGCGCGTGGTCCGATAGTGCGGCTCTGTGTCGTGTTGGTTTTCGCTGCGAGGAATCGTGCATACACACCATGTCGTGTTGGTCGCCGGCCCCCGATCGGGGGTTGCATTGTCCAATCTGTACAGATTATTCCGGCAGTCAACCCACCATACGAGGTGACTAACGTGGGAAGCGAGTTTTGATCGCCCAGGGCCCCCAAAACTCGCCGGCCGAGAGCTGCTGTGTACGGAGTAGTGTCGCAACATCAAGCGACGACCACCTGAGCAGTCAGCCAGCCAGTCCCCTCCAGGGAAGGAGGGAGGGGTCCAACACAGGCAAGGCCCGGCCACGTTCGAGGACAGGTAGGGCTGATTGGAATGCGGGAACGGGATTGTTGATTGTTGGAACTCGGAGACGAAACGAGCCCGAGGACCCTGAAAAGCAGAAAGCGAAAAAAGCTGGAACCAACGGAGCAAGCAATCTTCTGCGTCGCACTGGGAGTGAAGGACAAACAGTTCTCTGAAGCGCAAGTTGGGTTTCAAGTCCTCGAATCCTCGACACAGCAAACAAAACCCAGCGTGGCCAAGTTGAGACATCGCCATCAAAACAAGCCAGACGGGGTGTTTGGTGGATCGGCTCGAGATCGGTCAGATCTTCCAGCTCTTGCTTCTTTCTGGCAAAGCCTCTCGCTTGGCGGGCCGCCTCGAACGCGCCCCCATGTCTTTTGATCGGGGCCCAAGCGGGTCGCGATCACGCAAGGCGAGCAGGGGTTGATCCCTGTCAGGCTGGCAGCCTTCCAGGCCAAGGCAACCCACTGGACCAAATCCACCCACACAACGGACACCTCCACGCCTCCACTGCCATGCCGTCGCAGCAAGGCACTGCATGTTGGCTGCAGGGCAGACAACAAGAAGGGCACCCTAGCGGGCTCCACGCGATCCGGACGCGTCTTGCTGGTTTCCAGGTTATGCTGCTGTTGTGCGTGGACGGTCAACTACATTTACCCGGGGAGCCCTCGTCCAGGAGCAAATCCCAGGTTTGGGAATTGAAGTTTTGTTCTTTTTTTTTTGGCTCTATTTTTTTTTCTTGCACGTCGTTCATTCACTCCCAAAACATCGGCAGCGAGGTCTCCTTCATTCGTCCCGCTTGCCTTGGCCCAGAGAAGCGGCCTTCGAGGCAGACACCCAAGCAAAATACCACCCAGACGCACACATAACTTACACTCACTTCAAACCCACACACACCGGACGCCTGACGGACCAGACAACAAGGCCACATCACATTGCACACTATTTCAACATTCTTTTTTAGTCACTGTCCCTGTCATCCATCCATTCCTGCAATATCGACTTCACTGCGAAAATCTCGACCAATTGGCCGTGGAACCCACATCCAGAATCCAAATCCAGAATCTGGCCTGCACTTACAAGACGGCAAAAGCTGGAATGCTTGTTGGCTTGTCCTGATGCAAGACCCAGGAACCAAGTTCGCATGAACACGGCTATTAAACCACAACCCACTCGACATTGGAGCAGCCCCGCCGCAGCATTGGCAGCATTGACCGGGGGAACTTCACCTTCGCCCTTCTGTTCCGCCATTTGGGCACCTACTTTGGTCGCATTTTGTTCATTATCCAGAGGAGCGACTCCTGTTCTCACTGAACCGTCGACCATCACCCCTCTCCCCCCCTGGTCGGCGGGAGACTTCCGAGCGTAGGCCGCCGCTTGCGCCTACACGTGGCTCTGGAAGAGCACACTCACCTTTTCACTTTTTTCGACAAAACGCTCCTGTGGGGTGTTTTCCGGGGAAAGAAACTGGCGGCGTTTTTGCTGGCATTCGGACGACATTCCCGGCCGGTTGGACGCAGGCTCTGTTTGCCAATCCGTCTTGAGCACCGGGAACAACCGATAAACCCTTGTTTTACCACCCTCGACTCGCCTGGCACTGTCTCACCTTCCCTCTCCACAGGCCCCAGGTTCTGGCGTCCTGGCCACCCGGCGATATGGCCATCCCCCGCGTCGTCCCGGCCCTGCTGGGAGCGGTTGCGTTCTTCCCGACCACGGCCCTTCTGGCCATTCACATCATCCTTGCCCGATCACCAATAGAACGGGTATCTCCGTTGGGCGTGACGGCCATCCATGCCGCCTCGTTTGAGGCTGTCATTTTCATTGCGATTCCTTTTCTCAGCATGGCGCATCTCGCCCCGGGGCCGCCGAGTGCTCGCATGCGGTTCGCGAAGCGTCTCTGGTTTGGCGTGGGCTTGAGTTTCTGCACGGTTACTGCCGCCCTCTCGGTGGCCAACATCGTCTGCCTCAGCCAGGTTGTCGATGAGCCTTCGCGCACCATCCTGAGTTGGAGAGCGGGCGGCTTTCTGGCGGGAGCCGCAGTCGCGTCGGGTCTTGCGTTTGCGACCCAACTTATCTTTTTCATCTTTCACTTTCTCGCCTGGAGGGAGTCTGAGGCCCGGGAGAAGGGATCACCCCACGACGAAGAGGCCGATCGATCGCTGCCTGGGATCAAAGCCAGCCCGTACAGCGTAACGACCCGAATCTGGGCCAAGGGCCGTGCCAGCTTGTTGCCCAAGCCCAGGTCTCCCGCGTTGACTGGAGACGGCTCGCCGGCAACCAAGAGGAGCTCCATCCGGTCGTCCCTCTCGGGCGCGATTCGGCCCATCACATCTCGGTCGCGCTTGTTGTCCATCAGCCGGCCGTCGCTGCACTGGCCTTCCTCGCTCGATTTGACTCCTCCCCAGGAAGCACGCGCGCGCTCCACAGGAGAGGGTTTCGACGACTGGGACACGTCGGCCGTGGACGCAGACAACAGAAACACTGTCCTGCAATCATCCTCCTCGCCGCCGAGGAATCGGATCCTCGAGACAATCCCCGCCAGCCCGCAGGGGAGCAGAAGCCCCAGCCCAGCCACCACGCTAGACAACGTCCTCGAGCCGCCACCGCGCAGCAGACAGAGGTCGCGAAGCTACAGCTCCCGGCCCGGGTCCACCAGCACGGTCCACTCACAACGCACCGCCTTCACGCAGCACCTGTCGCACAGCGAGGCGCACATCCACCCGCTCTTCCGCTCCGACTCGCCCACGCCGCCGCCGTCGGCCACGCCCGGCACCGTCGTCTTCGCGGCGCCGGGAGCCGGCCAGGTCATCTCGGACCGCCAGAGCATCCGCAGCATCCAGAGCATGCGCCGCCTGCGCAGCGAGAGCCTGCCCGGCGTCCCCAGCCCGCTCAGCCGCAACGAGTCGGTCGAGTCGTTCCTCCATAGGAGGCAGGAAAGCGGCTCAACTAGGCCGGAGATCCCTGAGGAGGCCGAGGAGGAGACTCCGCCCGTCGCGGTCGAGGCGCCTGCTGCTGCTGCTGCTGCTGCTGCGACATCCTCAGCTCCGGCTCCGGATCCGGCCCCGGTTGAGGGGGAGCGCAAGATGACGCCGCCTATCCCGGAGTGGATCCTCTCTGCCGGCTTGCGGTTGAGCTTGGCGGTTTACAATAACCGGCGGTCTCGTGGTCTGGGCGGCGGCAGTGAGGATGCCTCCTCGGGCTCTGGGCGTTTCACGCCGGTGTCAGTCTGATGCCTGGTGGGAACGGACCTTTGTTGGGTGTGTGACGGCATGGTCCCGTCGCGGTAAAGAGGGAATTTGGTGTAATGATCTAATGACTGATGTGGGCTAAAGATGCCGGATGCTGTGTTTAATTTTTCGGGGGTGGTGGTTTTTTTCTGCGCAGTTCGGGGGGGTTAACGATACCAGAGATGATTGATTGACTGATGGGATTGATTGATGCATTAGCGTGGCGTTGTATAAGATAGGAGAAGGGGACATTGAGTTGAGACTTTGTCCTGTACCTAGCTTGAGAAAGAGAAGATAATTTTGTCCATTTTCATTGTCATTCACACAGTGAGAGCAGAAGAAGCCTGTTCATCACATGCAAGAAAGCCACAGGAAGATACCTGACGGTGGGATGCTGTAAGGATAAGGAAATTCAGCCCCACGTTAGGTACTTAGGTTTCTATGTCTTTTTTCTCTTCTTGTGACCATGATGGCCGATAATGCTGCCTAAACACCCTGTCGGTATGACAATAACAGATGACGGTGAGTTTGTTGGTGTTGAGAGCAGAATAAGGTTAAGTTCACAATACCATTGACGCACAGCTGCAGGCAAGGCTGGCGGCGCACAAGCAAAAGCGGGGCCGCTCCAGGCGACAGCCTGCCGCGTGCCCCAATGCCCCACTTTCCTCCTGCCTAACCTGACCTCTTGCCTCAGGTTCCAGTTGGTTAACCAACCGGCGCTGCTTCTTCTTTGCTGCCTTCCTTTTGCCACAGAACCTGCACGCCTTCACCTCGCAGCTCCGGGCACTGCAAAATCCCAAAACACCACGGGCATCTTGCCATCGCGAACCATCCCACCGAACAGACTCTTCCGGAACACAGCCCTCGCCAGCGCCAGATTGCCCACCATGAAGGTTACATTCAAGGTACGCCAGGAATTGGAATTGGACCCGACCAGAGCTGCTGTCTGACAGCTCTTATCCGGAGCTGGCACCCCGCCTGCCGCCCAACATCCCCCATCCGCACCTCGACCCAGCACCATTTTATCATGTTTTTACTGGTCGCAATGGATGTGCCGATGCTAATGCCACTGCTCTTCTCCAGGATCTCAAGCAGCAGAAGTTCGTGCTCGACGTCGAGCCGACCGATCTTGTGGGTTACCCCTCTTCATGGCCTCGATTTGCGCCGTCGCCCCGCCACCATCGCTGCCGAGCATTGGAGCTGGCCTTCTCGGCAGCGACGGCAGCCCGCGACGGCTCTTCCAACACCGTTCTCCCCCCAGTTTCACAGTCTCCGAGCGAAAAATTAACAGCTATTAGATCTCTGCGGTCAAGCAGAGGATTTCGGAGGAGCGGGGTTGGGATCCAAAGCTGCAGAAGCTCATCTACTCTGGTATGCCACCAATCCCCCACGGCTTTGCTACCCCGACACGAACTGACCTGGCCCCACAGGTAAAATCCTCAAGGATGAGGACACCGTCGAGTCTTACAAGATTGAGGAGAAGGGCTTCGTTGTCTGTGTCGTGAACAAGGTATGTCATGACGGAACCTATTGCGTGCGCTGCTTGACAGGAACTAACCATGTCCGTCGCAGCCCAAGGAGCCGAAGCCTGTGCCCGCTGCGCCCGCACCCGCGGCCTCCACCTCTACCGCAGTCCCTGCTACACCCGCCCCAGCGCAGACCTCCACTCCGGCGGCCCCGGCCGCTCCCGCCCAGACTTCCGGTGCCGCGGCCGCCGCTCCCGGTACGCCGACCCCGAGCCGCACTGCCGCCGCTCCCGAATCCACCGCAAGCGATTCCAATGCCCTGGCCATGGGCGAGCAGCGCGCCGAGGCGATTGCCAACATGGAGGCCATGGGCTTTGAGCGGACACAGATTGACGCTGCCATGCGGGCCGCCTTTTACAACCCCGAGCGTGCCGTGGAGTATCTCCTTGGTGTATGTTCTATCCTGAGAGCACGAGGTCGTTACTTTGTTGGCTAACCGTTTACCCAGGGCATCCCCGAGCATCTCCAGCAACCTGCCGCTGCAGCTCGCCAGGCTGCCCCGGCTGCTGAGGCCGCTGCTGGCCCCGCGGCCGCTGCTGCTGGTGATGATGACGGGAACGTGAATCTGTTTGACTTGGCTGCGCAGCAGGGTCGTGGCTCTGGCGCGCGTGGTGCTGGCGCTGCGGGTGCGGGTGCAGCTGCGGGTGCGGGTGCGGGTGCCGCTCAGCAGCAGGATCTGGGGAACCTCGAGTTTCTCCGACACAACGCCCAGTTCCAGCAGCTCCGCCAGGTGGTGCAGCAACAACCCCAGATGCTCGAGCCCATTCTCCAGCAGCTCGGTGCTAGCAACCCGCAGCTCGCCCAGCTCATCGCCCAATTTCCGGATCAGTTCCTCTCCCTGCTTGGCGAATCGGCCGGCGACGACGACGCCCCGCTCCCCCCTGGTGCGCACCAGATCTCGGTGACCGAGGAGGAGCGCGATGCCATTGAGAGGCTCACCCGCCTGGGCTTCACACAAGACCAGGCGATCCAGGCCTATTTCGCCTGCGACAAGAACGAGGAGCTGGCGGCGAACTTCCTCTTCGACCAGCCCGACGACGAGGACGACCAGTGATTTGTTTGGGCTCGGTTTTCGGAGTTCCTGGCGGATGGTTTATGATTCCCGACCTATTACCAAATTTTTCGCGTGGGGATCTCTGGGTGCGATAATGGGAATTTGGGCTAGAGACATTTGAGCTAATAGGCCTGGTTCTCATCGCGGTGATGCGTCGGCGGATGATGATGATGACGGGGGTTGCATGAGCATACAGAAATGCAGTTCCGTGGTTGATGATTACGCAAACTATACACACAGTACACCCACCCCTCGTTGTTGGCCTCCCCCTCCCCCAATCCTCAACCCTTTGTGCAAGCCCCCCGATGGCGATAGTCAGTTGGCAGATTGATGGATGGGGCTTGCGGTGCGGGGCTGATGGACCTTTTTCCCGTAAGGAGGGATGATACCATGGTCTTTGGTTGGGGAGGGTGGGAAGTCGGTGAATGGAAAGGGAATGACCACCTGCTCTGCTCTGCTTCCTGTTGTGTCTGTGGGTGAGAGTGAGTGGGTGGGTTGAACATGGGAGAGGTTGGGCTCTGGTCTGGGATGGGAATGGGAGTTTGGAACCTTTGGGAAAGGGGGGTTGGGGGGGATTAAGATAGGTCAGTCAAATGGACGTTTTTCTCTCTCAAAGCAACAACAAATCGATGAGCTTTTTTTTTTGTCTTTCGAAGAGGGTCATGGTGGTTGGTGGGTTGGCTTTACTGGTGCTGTGAAGTTCGGTCCCTGTTTAGGTTCCAATGTCATGGATGTTCTAGTGCAGTTCAACCAAGCGGTGTATTCGGCGAATGCCTCCTACATATTTCGTACAGGATCCATCATCATCAGGCCTTGCGATTCTTGTAGCTGGTATGCTATTGCAGTGGAACTGGTCGAACTGCCTGCCCGGTTCGTTCTGCCACCATCCACCCCGCTACTTAGGTAGGTAGGCAACATGCTCTCGTAGCAAGAAGGCCTCCCTGCGAAGAATTATCAAGGAACCAGGGAAAACAAAAAGAAAGAAACGGGTATCAAACATAATCTGTGTGCCGGAGAGAGAAGCCGGCTGGGTGGATACCTGCCGCGGAAACTCACTCCGCCCTCTTCCATGCTCCATGGTGCCCAGAGCCATCGGGCACTCACTGGCAGCGACCAACCATACTATATCCCCCATTGTGTCCCTCCCGCCCTTTTTCGTTCACACCGGGCAAAAGAAGAAGCTCGGCCGGCCAAACAGACCAAAGCACAAGCCTCAAAAAAGCCCGCCTATCCCATACCTTCCCGTCCTTCTTTGGATCCCACCAAATTGGGATGCAAACCGAAACCGATATTAAAAAAGAAAATTGAGGAGAAAAGATGAGCCAAGCGCCTCACAGGCCCATAGCAACAGGCCCCTTCTTCTTCCTCCCCCTCTTGCCGCCCTTCTTGCCGCCTTCCCCATCAACGGCACTATTCAGCTGGGCGAGCACTTCCTCCTTCTTGCGGCGGACCTCCTCGGCCTTCTCGTCTTCGAGGGCCTTCTGGCGCGCCTCAAACTCGTCCTCGGCGCGCTTCTGCTCGGCGTAGATGGCCTCGGCCGTCTCGTACTCCTGGCCAGTGGCACGCTGGTACTGGTCCATGTCGATCGAGACCGTCTTTTGGCCGACCAGCGCGGCCGTGATACGCTGCGGGTTGACGCGCTCCTCGCGGTTGAACTTGAGCTTGATGTGCTTGCGCGTCTTGCCCTTGAACATGCGGCAGATGGTGTCGAAGTCAGTGCCGAACGCCTGGAGGGCCTGGTAGAAGAGATCTGTCTCCTCGTCGGTCCACTGCTGCGGCTTGAGGTTGCGCCGGAGGTAGGTCGCCGAGGTGGTGTGGTTGGTGAAATCGTTTTCTTCGATCTCCACGAGCTCGCCGGCTTCCTCGCGGGCGCGCGCGTGGCGGTCCACTTGCAGAGAGCGGTGGTCTAGCACGATCTCGCCGTCGATGATCTGGTACGTCTCGCCGATCGGTGCGCGGGCGGGGCCGGTGTCGGTGGGTTCCTCCGGCGCTGGCGTGTCCTCGGTTGCGGCCGGGGTGGGTTGGGTGCTGCTGTCGGCATTGGACGGGGAGGCTGCGGCCGGGGTGGATTCTTCCTTGCCTGCCGTGTCGTCAACGTCTTCGCCGTTTTGTTGGCGTTTTCTCTTTTCGATGTATCGCAGCCGCTTCGCACGCTCGCGCTCCATAAGCTCGTCATGCAAGCTGAACTTTTTGCCAATATGCATGTCCTTGGCTAGGTCGGCCATCTTGACCTGCGTGATGTCAATTTCGACCGTCTCGGCATCAGGCGGTGTGGCCTCGCGCTGTGGCCGTGGGGGTCTCCCATCCGACTGTGCTGTGCCCTCCTCTCCTTCCTCGCCCTCTGTCGCTGAAGCTTTTTGTTTTCGGCTTCGTGTTGCCCTGGGGGCGGCCGGCTTGTAGCCCTCCTCGCCTGGCAACGGGGCGGCCCTTTTTCGTGGTCGCTTTTTCGGAAGCGCAGCGCTTTGTTCGCCGGCGTCTTCGACGGTAGTTGCAGGTGCCGCGCGCTTCCGACCTCGTTTCGGTTTCGCAGCTTCGGTAGTACTGGGTTCAGGTTGGGCGGTCGTATCGGAAGCCGATTGCGGTGGCTCGTCGAAATCGTTCTCGGGAGGCGCTGCCTCATCTTGCGAAACACTCGAGGTCTGGGCGGTTGCGGGGGAGGTGCTTGGAATTTCTGCCGAAGAGGGTGTCGTCTCCGTAGCTGAAGCAGTGCTGTCTGTTGAAGTGCTCGGGACTGTCGGCAAAATAGTAGTCACAGCCGTGGCTTCAATATCGTCTGTCTGGTCTTCCGTGCCAGAACTTGTCCTCCCACCCGTATCCGCCGAGAGCTTGACCGACGGCGTTTCGGTCTGCACAGGAGCCGGTTGAATAACGGCTGCCCGAGGCGATACTGTTCCTACATTTTCACTTTGCTCCACTTGGTCCTCTTGCACTTGCGAAGGCGCCCCGGCATCTTTTGGTGTGCTCTCTTCCGATACAGGAGGTTGGATCTCGGGGACGGTGCTCGGGGCAGGAGGCGGGGCAGGGGTCGCTGTACGAGTCGGGGCAGGGGTCGATTGTGAAGACAACGATTCGAGTGGTGCTGGTGTGCTGGATGGCCGATCTGTCGTCGAAGGACGCTGGCCGGCCTGGGGCGCAGACCCTGGGGGCGGGCGGCGGACGGCGGCCTTTGGCTTGAAGGCGGACTTCTTGTTCAACATGGCGACGAGTTCAGTGCCCCGCAGCGACCGGCGTCTTTTGCTGGGTAACGAGGGGAACACGCGCAGTGGCGCATTCCTGTTGGGAACACAGTTCTCGTCCGGGACTCGTCTGTCACAAATATGTGCGATTGAAGGCTGGACGTGATCGGAGTTGCGAGAGGCCGAATTAGCAGGCTCGGCGGAGCAAAGAAGTGGAAGACCGAGTTTGGGATTGACAGTGCATTTCAGTTGTTTCAGTTGCAGGTCTGCTCAAAAAAAACGAGCGAGCCAGCGGGACTTGGGACGTGGGGCGCGAGACGCGAAGGCGCCAAGGCCATTAATCAGGCGCTAGCACCAGGAGGGAATAGCCCGGTGCGCGCAGCGATTCGAAAATGAGCCTTCCTTGGTCGACCTGCACGTCGAAGGCCCGTTCTTTCTCTTGGTCCTGCATCCCCAAACCGCACGCTCCTTTTCACCACAGGCCCTCGCCTTTCTGCTTCATTTTTCTCGGGGGCGTCGCTGGGGCTCAGCACGACCAGGCCGCCATCCCGCCATTTCCGTATCCCGACTACCGATTTTAATTTTTCCTCTCCTCATTCCCTTCTTTCCTCCCGTTGCTTGTTCTCATCGCTGCGCCTTTTCTCATGCCGATTGCCACCACTCCGTCCGCCCTGCCCCGTCCTGCCACCTTCGTGAAGATGGAGGACAGGAAGAGACCCGCGTCGGGCGCGGTCGACGACAGCGCGCCGCCCAGCAAGCGACAGGCTGTTAATGGCAGCAGCAAGTCCAAGGACGATTCTGGCGACATGAAAGAAGAGGCCTGGATTGAGGTGAGTTGGGTCACACGACATTTCCTGCGTCATCACCACTCCGACCAGCTGCCCTGGGGCGGGCAAACACCGCCGTCGCGCCGCCATCGTCGGCGCTGCTCGTGCCGCGACCGCAGGCATCAAACGCGGTGATTTTGCAGCGTTTCCTTGCCTTGACCGTGGCTAATGCGCGGCTTGCTGGCGACAGCACGCCCGGCTCCTCTCAGGCGTCTCCCTGTTTTCAGTGCCTTCCTCCTGCCTGCCATAACTCCGCTGCCTCTTCGCTACGATGTACATTTCCGAGACTCTTAGCACAGAAACTTCAGGAACCGGACGGTCCGGCTGACTTTGGGCGTGCAGGAATACCAAAAGGGTGCCATCTACCGCCAGATGCTCGAATACAAACGGGAAAAGATCAATCTAGAAAGCCGGGTACAAGAGCTCGAGAAGCATTCGACTGATCACGACGACCATATTCGAGTAGTTGACGCATGGGTGCTCCAGGTACGTGCGACACATGGCCCCGCCCCACGTATCGCGCTGACGGTACCTAGCTTCTGCAAGAAATCGAGTTGCTTGTCGAGGGCGCAGTATCATCTTCTAGCACGGCAGACTTGGCGCCAGGGTCCGCGCTCTCATTCAAGGACAGCAAGGACTTCCAAAGACACCTGGGTGACAAGGGAAAAGTTTTCAAGTCAAAGACGGACGCCTTATTCAAACGACTCGCCGGCGCGCGAGGCGAGGTCAAGCCCGAAGTAGCCCAGCTGGAATCCCAGGTCAAGTCGCTTCTTTCGCAGCAGAAGGAACTCCTCGTCAAGGTCGGCCGACTCGAAGCCCAGAATGCGTCACTCTCGGAGCAATACGACAAGGCCACCCTCAAGGTTATCAAGGCGGAGCGCAAGCTGGACCGCGCGAAGAGCGCCCAAGTACAGAAGCTGGAGCAACAAGCGCTGGCTGGTGCTACGGCTCACTCGGGCTCCAAGGACGACAGCCGCGGCAACTCTAGTCCCGCGAACGGCGACAGCGAGTCGCTGAAACTGCAATACCAGGAGGCAATGGCGGTTGTTGCTAAGCAGAAGCAGCAGCTCGAAGCCGCGCTGACGGAGAACAAGGCGCTCGTGGAAGAAAACTCGACTTTCAAGATCAAGAAGGAAGCCGTGACGGACGAGGAATATGCCCGGACCGAAGTCTTCAAGCAGTTCAAGGCGCAAAACGAGGACCTGATAAAGCGAATCAATCATCTCGAGGGCATCAACAAGCAGCTCCGCGAAGAAGCCGAGAAGCTGCGAGGCGAAAGGACCGAATGGAAAACCAAGCTGGAGGCCGAGGTGCAGGTGGTAAGCCTGGAACTGGAGGACCAGATTCAACAGAAGGACCAGGACCTCACCCGCATCCGATCGGCCCGAGATGAGCTTCTGGCGGAGGTAGCCATGCGCAGGGCTAGCCAGGAGCAGGAGAAGATAGCTCTCGGCCAGATGAAGGAGCTAGTGGAGACCCAGGGAGATCGCATTGCCGAGCTCGAGTCAGAACTGAACCGCCTGCGACCAAGCGAGGACGTAACGATGACGGACCCACGACCAGACCTCGAGGCCTTGGCTGCCGAAGAGCTGAGGCAAAGATACCTGAAACTGGAGAAGGACTTTGAGGCCATCAACAAGGAACTGCCGCTCCTGGAGAAATCATACAAGAAGTCGATGTCGCTGGCCCACAACAAGATCATGGATTTCCACGCTCTGGAGGAAAGGGTGGCGACGCTCACGGCCGAGAAGAGCAAGGCGGACCAAAAGTACTTTGCGGCGCGCAAGGACATGGATATCCGGACGGCCGAGATCAGGACGCTGCGGGCGCAGAACGCCAAGAGCTCCGAGATCATTTCGCAGCTCAAGGACGTCGAAACTCAGAACCGGGCTCTTATTAGCAGTTTGGAGAAGCAGATTGCGTCGCTGAAGCACGACATCGCAACCGCCATGGCCGAGAGAAAGAAGTTGGAGCACCTCAGCGCCGAAGCAACGCGAAGAGCAGATTCGTGCAAGTCGCAGATCAGCAGCATCACCGATCTCATAAAGTCAAAGGACTCAGCCGTGGCGACCATGAAGGAGCAGCTGGTCAAGGCCGAGACGGAGCTGGAGAGGGCCAAGGTGGACGTCAAGGAGATCAGCAAGGATTGCAACAAGTGGAAGCTCAAATGCCAGAGCAACTCATCCGAGGAGGAAGAAGCGTTGCGGGTGAGTCAAGTCTGTGTTTGGAGATGTGAGGCCTGCCTGCTGACAAGGTTGAACAGAATCTGGTTATTTGCTCCGTCTGCCGAAGCAACTTCAAGAATACGATCCTCAAAGGGTGCGGCCACGTCTTTTGCAACAGCTGTGTCGACGATCGACTGGCAAACCGGATGAGAAAGTGCCCGAGTTGCAACAAGGCGTTTGACCGATCCGACGCCATGGCCGCTCATCTATGAATGAAGCTTGCACAGCGCAGGACTTGAGCTGGCCGAGGGTCATACACGATCAACTCCACACAGCGACGAGAGGACGCACCCAGTGAAGTGGACGAAGATACCGCGGCGCCGCGAATTGTCGCTTGAGGGCCAAAATGGTGAGCCCACCAAAGGCGGCGCCAAGCGAGGAGGTTCATGATCGGATGCGTGTACGAAGCAGGTTGTTGGATCTTCTACCCATTGTAATTTAGCGGTGTGCGATAGGTTCCGGCATCTGTGTTTGTGGAGGAGAAAGTTGGGGAGCCAAACCGAGGGACGTTTGTGCGAGTGGTGGTTATATTTTGCCAAAGCGAGCAGGATATAGAGCCGGCGTTCACGAGGGAGAGGGGTGGCACACGCAGAGAATACTGTACATGTACAGAGCAGAGCAGAGTTATTGATATCCAGTCCTCCTTTTCCGTCTTTTGTGTCGGGTCAACGGCGGCTGGTCGACCCATACCCTGTGCTTTCGTGCCGCGAGCCAGAACCGGAGCGGCCCGGGCTCGACGACCGCCCACTGCCCCATCCCGACCCGGACCCTGCCCCGGACCCCCAGCCTCCATCACCTCCCCACCGCCCGTCTCCCCTTCCGTAGTAGTTCCGCTCATTGTTCCGCTGCCCCCGATTCGCCGCCATGTACCCAGCGGCCGCACCCCCCGCGAGGCCCGACCAAAACCCAGGCCTCCACCCCTGCTCACCAGAAGACGACGACGATGACGGCTTCGGCCCAGGCCCCGACCCAGGATACGGCGGCGGCGGATCATCCCACCCTCCTCCCCCTCCTCCTCCCCCACCTCCCCAACCAGGACCCCACCCACCACCTCCTCCTCCACCACCACCACCACCCCCCACCCGCCCGCGATTCTCCCCGGCCCTCAACCAGGCGTTATACAAAATCCACCCAGCCACACAAACAAACAACACACCAAACAGATACCCGGCCCATTTTTCCTGCGGCGTCTTGGCATGGTGGGAATGCCGGACAAGCTCCGGATAGCGCTGCTCGCCTTCGGGGGTGAGGGCGACGGTGTACTCGACGCCGCAGCTGCCTTTGAGGATGTATGGGTCGCCGGGGGAGGCGTAGCCTTCGCAGATTACGGAGGTTGTGGTTAGGACTAGGGAAGAGGGGAGGGTGGAGGTGCATGACCATTGGATGTCTTCTGTTTTTTGGGGGGTTGGTGTTAGTTGTGTGGGGGGGTTTCTGGGGAAAAGGGGGGTTGTAAACGGACCAGAGTCGTAGGAGGAGCCTTGGTTGGTGCAGCGCATTGTTTTGATGGCGGCTAGTTTGCAGAGGGCTGGGTGGGAGAGGCATTTGAGCTGGGGGATGGCCGGGACGCGGCGGTGGGTGGTTTTGTGTGGCGCGCGGAGGGTGAGGGATTGGACCTGTGAGGTGGCGGAAAGGGGATATTGTTAGTTTGGGTGTTGTGGTTGTGGTCTTGGATGGAACATATGGAGGGGAGGGAGGTTATGAAGGGGACGAGACGGGGACATACATCGGAGAGCAGGATCGCATCTTTGGGGCGTGCGCCAGCGGCGACGGAGGAGAGAGCGAGGAGGGAAAGCAGAAGGGATGTGGTTGTTGACGTTGTTGTCGGGTCGAGACGCATGGTTAGCTGTGATTCAGGCCCTCTTGGGGCTACTGTATATATTGTTGTTGTGTCGGCTCAAGTTCAGGCTGCCAAACCCTCTTGACGCCGCATGCACCTTGATGGCTAAGGTACCTTGGTGGTTTCGGCAACTTTAGCGGGTAAGAAGAACGCCAAAGCTTAAGCGCGACTCCAATGTTTTAATGAAGGACGCCGGCTCGCCTGGTAGGGCTGAAAGGTAAAAAAGGACAGCTGTCAAGTTCAAGGGTTTCCAGGGTCTTCCCTCGTTGGTCGCCTTGTTGTCGACACAGGGCTGAAGGGTGGGCGGCAAAAAGCAGGCTGGAAGTTGTCCTTGGTTGGTGGTGTGGTTTTGGCATGTGGGTGTCAGTGGAGAGAGCTGCGCGTCCCCTTGGCGCCTCCACAGGAACCCGCTTTTGTGCCCCGTCACGGTGACCCCAGGTTCCAATCTTTGATGCATCTTTGATTCTCGTCTCAATCAACCCCTCAACGCTCTGAAGCCATCGCCAGTCACGCCGCCCTCAGTATGTCGGGCATCTCTGGTGTTGTGGGCGCATACTTAGCTCTTGGGAAGATGTGTGGAAATAACAATCCACTTTGCGCCGCAGCAACAAGATGGTTCGGGATGGTTCAGGATGGCTCAGGATGATTCATAGTTGATCAATCAGGGCCCTGGGGGTCAGCTGCTCCATCTCCACTTTTAACAACATCCGATCTAGAGCGGGAGCAGAGCAACCCGGGCGGCTGTGCCTGAGGTTTGTATAAGTGTATAAGTGTATCTAGAGCAGGCGCATTCCAAGTTCCCTAGGTACTCGACTGCACTCAGATTATCATCAGCGTTTTGTTCGGATATTTAGACAGGCAGATTTATTATCTGCTCAACTTCCTCGTCAAAACAAACAAAGACCAGTCACCGACCCATGCCAGGCGCCACTAACACCACTGCCGGCACTTCCACACCCGTCGATATGCTTTCAGATTCGAGGCCAACTGGGCCATCACCAGACGACTTTTCGTCTCATAGCCCGGCAGACCACCAGCAACCTGAGTTGGTCGAAACAGACGACGAATATGATTCCGAGTACGACTACGACTCCGACTCTGACTACGACTCAGATTCAGAGTCATGGTCAGAAGACGAGGCCAGCCCAAGCCCAGCACATCACCTGATAGGCGAGGTCGACGGCACATTACGGCTGCCTTCGGGGAGGATCATCTCTTCTCGGTCCCCCACAATACCATCATCGTCTCGAAGAACACACCCACCGCGGCGGAACCGGAAACCACTCCCCCAGTCACAACCAAAATCCACGACAACCACTCGTTCCCAACAACCCGTGTCAACCACAGCCACAGCTCCACACCAGCAGCAAAAGCAGCAGGAAGAAGAAGCCGAAGCCGGAGAGTCCCTCCCACAGCGCTTCCTCTCCAAGCGCGAAGAAAAGCGCCACCACACATTCACGGTGCGGCACGCCGAGCTGCGCAAGAGCGATGTCCAGGCACTAGCGGGCCTCCCGCTCCCGCAACGACAAGCACTCCTCGCGACGACACACAAGCAGATCGCCAAGGCCGACCGCGCCGAGAGGCGCTTCACGGGCAAGATGGATACGCTGGGGAATATCAAGATCTCGGAGCGTTTCGTTAATGATGTGCCTGGGGGAAAGGCGCATAAGAATCGGTTCTTTGCGAGGTAAGAAGGGGGGACGAAGGAGGGGAATGGCGGTGTTGAAAACGAAACCTAGAATAGGTCAGGTACATACATACCTAATTACTTAATTATATGAGCCCGGCCTCTCAAGGCTAGGGATGGATGAATGGACCTACACGAAGATCACCACCGAATCACGCCTCCCCTAGTAATGGCGGCAAGTCAAACAGGACCGTACGCAAGTTGGACGTGTCGACGGCCGGCAGGACGCCGGGGGGTACCCTCGGCCCCATGGCATGTACATGCTCAGCCAGCGCCCCAAAACCCCTGAGAAGCCCGCGGCCACTGGCTACCGTGGACGGCGCGCGGCGGCGGTTCTTCGGGTGTCGTCGATGTGCGGCTGCGGAGATGGCGCATCCATTTCATCATTTGGGACATAGCGTTCAAGATTACTATTAGCGTTGGGTGTGCGGTTGGACGGGAGGAGGAGCGTAGCAGAGAGGTTGGGTTGGCAGAGAGTTGGTGGAGAGAGAGTGAACAGTGGGTAAGAAATGTGTTCTCGTTTGACTCTCGCATGATGATCCAAAATGCTACCTACAGTCGCTACAGATGCTCCCCATCGAGTTAGACCCGTTGAGTTTACCTAGCCTTGTCGAATGCAACACCCAACGTTCAAGTGAACCAACATCTAAAAGAAGAAGAAAAGGTCTAGATAAACAGCTTGCCTCCGCGATACTTGACCTGCTGCGCATACGCATCCGCCGTAGCGCTGACCGAGACATCGTCCAACACCCGCTCGGGGAAGCCCTCAAAGGACTGCGCATATGTCGCAACCGAGTGGGCGACCAACTAACAGAAAGGAGAGTCAGCATCCAACCAACTAACAGGGGACCAAACCATCCATCCGTCCTCTTACATACCTTGGTGTTCAGCTCCCACGCCGTGAGGTCCAAGTTGGCGACGGTATCGCAGATGTCGTGATAACAAGCATCATACGCCACGCCAGCCTCACCCCCAAACATGGCCTGCTCCTGCTTCGTCTTGATGCCCTCGGCGCCTGTCGCGATGCCACCCCCCGGAATCCCGTTCCTGATAAACCCATCGTAATCGCTCCGCCCGTCAAACGGAATGAAGGTATAGTTCAGCCCCTGCTGGACATACCAGTCCACATACAAATCCCGCAGCTGCTGCGACCCGACCGGATTGACCTCGTCCCGCGCATCATACACCTGATACGCGTAATTCGGGCTCGCCAGCATGTCGTAGTCCATGAACAGCCTGATCCGCCGATTCTCCTCGGCCGCCAGCGAGGCCACGTACCAATCCGACCCGAGCAGCCCCTCCTCCTCCCCCGACCACCACGCAAACCGCACACAATTCTTGACCCTAAACCGAGCCAGCTGCGTCGCCACCTCCAGCAAGGCCAACGTCCCCGACCCATCATCATTGATTCCCGGCCCCTCAGCAACAGAATCGCTGTGTCCACCGAGCATAACACAGTTCTCCGGATCCCCACCCCTCGTCTGCGCAATGATATTCACCGTCTGCACAGTCTTAACCTCAGCATCAACAAACGCCGTGGCAGACACCTCCTCCCCCGCATCCAACCTCCGCACCAACCCCCCCGCCACCCTCCCGGACAACCCAAAAGTCGCAACATGCTCCCTCTCCGGCGTCCCCAACGTCCCAGCAACAGGCCCATCCTCATAATTAAACACCACCGCCGCAACCGCCCCGGCCCTCCCAGCCAACCCGGACTTCGCCCCAAACGAACACCTCCCCCTCTTAACAAACGCCACATTCCCCCTCACGCCCGCGGGATAATCCCCCTCCTCACACCCCTCCCCCGCAACAAGCACCAACCTCCCCCCAACCGGCTGCTTGCCCTTCCCCCGCGTCGGCGGCGTCAGACTCATCGCCGTCGCCTCCCCCTCCCCAACCAACACATCATCAACAACCAACCTCGCCTCAAACACAGCACCAGACACGGCGGGGAAGGGCTGCGCCGAGAGGGCGTAGTAGCCCTCCCCGTCGCCATCGCCAGCACCCAAAGCGGCGAGGGTGGCGTTGATGTATTCGATTGTGGCCTCGTGGCCCGGCGAGCCAATGACACGGGTTGGACGGCCGTATTCGGCTTGGCTGAGGTGGGCGAGACGGAAGAGGTGGTTGGCGCGGGCGAGGAGGGCGGGGGTTGTGATTGTTTCTTGGAGGGATTCGGAGGTGACGAGGGGGATGTTCTCGTTGTTGTTGTTGTTGTTGTTGTTGTTGTCGTTGCTGTTGACGAGCGGTCGCTGGGCGGCGGGTGAGTCCATGTCCAGGGCCACGGCCAGTGCTGAGGCGGCGCGCATGGTTGCCATGCTGGCCATGCTGGCCATGAAGAAGTGCTTGAGCGCCATGGTCGCGTCTCAAGTGTGTGTTCAACTTTGGACGGCAAAGGCGATGGGTTGTGCTTGTGAGTGAGTTGCGTTTGTGAGTGAGAGAGCCCGGGTGTTGTTCCTGAGTTCCTGGCGTTGTGTTCGGAGGTGTTGAGTTGACTCACCGAGGTTGTCCCCGTGCCCCCCAACAGCCCCTGTCCGCTCCCTCACGCTAGTCAGTGGTGGGGTCTTATCAAGCATCCATGTCTCATGCACCATGCTGGCCAGGAGGCGCAGCACGCGATATGATGCCAGCCCAAAGTCATTCTTCAGCAAACGAGAACCCATTAAGACTAATAACTATCCGCTGCGGTCTGGGAGATGCAAAATACTCTACATGTACCCCGTACTGTATGTACACCCAACACAAAAGAAAACAAAAAACAAGCCGCTGTCTATCAATGGCCAAACGACCGACCCTGTAACGCCCGAAAACAACATCTCGCTGCCACCCTGGTCTATCCAACGAGAACAACAACAACTACTACTACAACAACAACAACCGCTATAATCACCTATGCTTCTCCAGACTCTGCAGGTTCACCAACTCAGCATACCGCCCATTCTTCTTCATCAGCTCCGCGTGCGTGCCGCGCTCCACGATGCGCCCCTGGTCAAACACGTAGATGATGTCGGCCTTCTGGATCGTGCTCAGCCGGTGCGCCACGGCGATGGTCGTGCGCCCCTTAGCCGCCTTGTCCAGCGCAGCCTGCACCACGTGCTCGCTCTCCGAGTCGAGCGCGCTGGTCGCCTCGTCGAGGAGCAGGATCTTGGGGTCGCGCACCAGCGCCCGCGCGATCGCGATGCGCTGCTTCTGCCCGCCGCTCAGCAGCGCACCCTTGGACCCGACCACCGTGTTGAAGCCGTCCGGCATCGAGAGGATAAAGTCGTAGATGTTGGCCTCCTGGCACGCAAACTTGATCTGCTCGTCCGTGACCTCGTGCGGCGACCCGAGGAGGATGTTGTCGCGGATCGTGCCCTGGTACAGCGTCGGCTCCTGGGACACCAGCGCGATGAAGCTGCGGTACTCGTTGACGTTGAGGCTGCTGATCTCCTTGCCGTCGATAAAGATGCCGCCCGCCAGCGGGTCGTAGAACCGTTCGAGGAGCGCGATCGTCGTCGACTTGCCGCACCCAGACGCGCCCACCAGAGCGACATACTGGCCGGGCGAGATGGTCAGATTCAGACCGCGGAGGACGGGCTGCTCCGGGCGCGTCGGATAGCGGAAGTGGACGTCGCGGAACTCGAGGTGGCCTTCGACCGACTCGACCTTCTCGCCCTCCTCTGACCACGTGTCGATGGTGGGCTTCTGATCAAAGAGCGTCTTGAGGTCGCGCGATGCTTCCGCCGCCTTGCCCATGTCGGGCGCGAAGCTAAAGACGGACCCCGCCGACTGCGCGCCAAAGATGACCGACGAGAACACGATGAAGAACTGGAACATGGAATACTCGTACTTGGCAATCAGCGTGCCGCCGTACCAGAAGCCCAGCGCAAAGGCGAGGAACACGAGCGACTGTGACGCCGCGTAAAGAAGGCTGGACTTGGAGACCGAGATCAGACTGGCCCGCTGCTGGACAGCAAGGCTCGCCTTGTACTGGTTGAGCACGTCCTCTTCCCGAGTCAGCGCCGCCACGGTGCGGATCGCCGTGATGGCCTCCGAGGCATAGCTGGCCGAGCCAGCGTAAGCACGTTTCGCGCGCCGTTGGTAATGCGCCAGCATCCAAAAGCGGAAGAAGCCGCAGCCGATAACGATGGGCATCGTCGCAATGCACACAAGTGCCAGCTTCCAACCCATGGCGAGGGCCACCGTGCACGCGGCAACCAGCGTCGTGAACACCATAATAAGAGTTCCAAGCGTGGAGCCGCTCAAGCCGGCAACATGTGTCGTCTCGGTGCTGAGGAACGATGTGAGAGCGCCTGCGGAATGCTCATCGAGGTCAAAGTACTCGACGTCCTGCCGGAGCATGGACCGGAATGACCTGTCGCGGACCCTGTGAATCAGACGCTCGCTGCATTTGGCGAAAAGGACGCCCTGACCCATGAAGGCGATGAACATGACGATGGCGAGCATCAGGTACATGAGACACCAGAAGGAAGTCTCGGACTTCAGGTGAGGAATGGTGTCCTCATTTATTGGCACGGATCTGGTTTTGTTTTCACTCCAGTCAGCTTCTCGAATTCCAACACCGACAAACGATAGGGCCACTCACAAAGTGCTGATGAGCTTGGCAAAGAAAACGGCTTGGGTCGGGTTGCCGCAACCAGTGATGGCAGAGAAGAACAGCCCCATCACCATGAGCTTCCACTCCTGCTTGTTGAAGCTCGCAATCACCTTGATAAGGGTTCCAAGCCCGTACTTCTTCTGGGGCTGGGTCTTTCGCGCGGCCAACGCCACCGAGCTGGCACTCTGGTGTGACTGACTCCGGTCCAGCTTGGCACGGATGTCGTCGTCAGGGTCTTCGGGCGCCACGCCGCTCTCCTTGTTGGCAGTCGAGGCCCGGCGAATGAGGGCCAGTTCCTCCTGTTGATCAATCGCCGCTTCCTCCTCGGGAGTCATTTCATTGACTGCCGCGATGGCCTGAGCCGTGACAAGATTGTAGTACGCGCCGCGCTTCTCCAGGAGCTCATCGTGGGTACCTTGTTCAACAATGCGCCCCTGGGACATGACGACGATGTTGTGGGCGTCACGGATGGTCGACAGCCGATGGGCAATGGTAATGGTCGTGCGGCCCTCCGCGGCGACTTCCAGAGCGGCCTGGACGACGCCTTCGGACTTGGTATCGAGGGCGCTCGTCGCCTCGTCAAGCAGAAGGATCTTGGGGTCCGAAACCACGGCACGGGCGATCGCTATCCGCTGCTTCTGGCCACCACTGAGCAGGAAACCACGCTCACCCACGTGTGTCTCGTATCCTTCCGGCAGCGAAGTGATGAAATCGTGGGCGTTCGCCATCTTGGCAGCGTCGTAGATGCGCTCCCGTTGTTGTTCGGCGCTCTCCTTCTCCCACTTGGTTCCGATCAGACCGTGGCGGATGTTGTCGTAGATTGTCGTGCTGAAGAGGGTGGGCTCCTGGGAGACCAGCGAGATCTGCTGGCGCAACCAGCGGAGATTGAGGGTCGAGATATCCACATCATCCAGGAATACGGCTCCCTCGAGGGGCGAGTAGAACCTCTCGACCAGGCCGATGATGGTCGACTTGCCGCTCCCGGAGGCGCCAACCAGGGCTGTGGTCTTACCAGCGGGGATGGTGAGAGAAACATCATCCATGACCACCACCTCGGGACGCGAAGGGTAGACATGCTTGATGCTTTCCAGACGGATGGTGCCGACCACGTTCTCGGGCTTGAGACCTTCATTGCTGGACGAGTCGATCGCCGACGCGCGGTCGATGGTATTGAAAATCTTGGCTGCCGCACCCAGCGCCGTCGTGAAGGCCTGGATGTTCGGCGCGACGGTTCCGAGATTAATGGCGCCAATCATGACACTCATCATGACAATCAGGATCTTGCTCAGGGGAACAGCCCCATCGATGAGGAAGCGCGAGCCCATCCAGAAAGCCAGGCCGTAGTTGAGGTAAAGAATGGTCATCATCCCGGCAACCATAACGCCGAGGGTGCTCTTCAACTTGAAGCCAAAGATCTCGGCCCGGACAAGGTGGATGTCATACTGCTTGGCCAGGCGGTCTTGGGTGCCAAAGGCGATGGCATTGCGAACGCTGCTGATGACCTCCTCGGCGACGGAACCACCTTCAGCATAAGCGGCGACGTTCTGTTTCGAGTACTTGACGATGAACCTCGAGCCCGTCCCCATGCAGAGTAGGAGGGCCACGACGGTGCTCAGCAGAATCAGCGTCAACTTCCAATAGCTGACAAAGCCGATGACGAAGGCGGCGAGGAACGTGGCCACGGCCTGGAGCGACAGGCCGACCTTCTCGGAGATGCCCTCCTGGATCAGGTTGGTATCGGCCGTGATGCGCGTGGTGACCTCGCCCGCTCCGAGCTTGTCGAAGAAGCCGATGTTCTGCCTCATGCAGCTCTCCAGATAGTGCTCGCGAATCTTGGCGCTGATGTGCTCGCCCGTGTAGATGAAGCCCACTGTGGCAACGTACGAGGTGACGAACTCGGCAATGGCCAGGTAGACAAAGTACAGCACCAGCCTCCCCAGCTCGCCGGTGAACTCGTCGTATGTCATGGTCGTCCCCGGCATGAAGTAGTCCTGGAAGGTTCCCTGGAGGTTGCCAAAGATGACCGTCATCAGGGGCAGGGCGGCACCTGACGCGATGGCGCAGATGGCGGCCACGCAGATGATGAGCAGGTCGTTGCGCGAGGAGTAGCGATAGAGCGTAGCTATGCCCACCTTGACGTCCGGCGTCTGGACCTGATCCCTAAGGATCTTGGCCTCCCGCTCGGGGAGGTGGGCGTAAGGGTCCGCCTCGGTCTCATTTTTGGCCCCGACGACTTTGCTGTCGGCTTTGGTGAGGTCCAGCGCGTGCTCCTTATTGTTGTTGTTGCTGTTGTCGGTCGAATCGCCGTGGCTGGAGACGCGACCAGACGGGGCCGGGTCCGGCGTGGCAGCCGCCGCCTTCTCGTTCAAGTCGGCAGCCATGAGGAGCTGTGCTCGATTTCACCTCATGTAGGTAGTTATTGCATGAGCAGACAGAAGCGGAGGGAAATCGGTAATGGACACCAATAGGCAGCGAGAAAACATAGAGTTGCAAAGAAACATGCAACTGTTGCTGGTGGGGAAAATCGTGAACTTCTCAGGTTGTAAACTTGGAAAGTGAGTGTGGCAGGAAAGAAGCATCGGTTGGGCCGCCGCAGTTCGATCACCTCGGTGCTCGGGACTTTTATTATTTGCATGTCATTCCCCTCAGTGCCCTCGTTCCTGCCTCACAACAAATAATCGCAGCACTTGCAGTCTAAACGAGCGAGACGCCCCGTTTTAGTCGGCAACGGACAAGGATCCTGCCGGTTCGACCGATAGGTTCCAGGTTGTTTGGACCAAAGAAAAGAGTCCCCGGCGTTCGCACTTGCCACCGGTCCGAAGCCTTGTAGCAAACGGAGAGGCAGGCGGCAAGAAAGAGCTTTCCCGGTTTGCCAACATCGCTGCGTGCGTGTTCTTTCCCGTCTTTCCATCTCTGCCTGACGCGCCTCCCTGGTCTCCAGCTCCACCCCGCAAATTACAAGGTCCCGTCGCTGGCCGGATGGGGCATCAGGGGGGATCCAACGCATTTGGGACAGGGCAGATGCAAAAAAAGTTTAAACAGACGGGACTTGAGCGAAGATGGACCTGTGGAGCTTCATTCACCCCTGAGGAATTGACGGACGGACAATGCAGGGAGCACCCGACATGAAAAAAATAAGACATGTATTCCGCAACTGAGCTGAGACAGTACACACCATGGACGAGAAGAATGTGTGCGAGTGTGCTAACGGTACCCGGCGCCGCGGGTTATCCCTCAGACGGCAGCAAACCCGATGGCAGCAAACCGGACGGCTGGATGGAATTTTCAGGAATTGTTCTTTATCATTGTCCTCGCCCGATCGTTGCCGAATGACGCATCCCACGCGTGTGACAGAATGGAAGGATTCAACGAACGGCCCGCCACCAACCAATCCATCTGCCTGCCACCACCCACCCATACGGCCACGCGGCGAAGCAATCCATTCCAACGTGGGCCAACGTGGGCCAACGTGGGCCATGGAACCCGGAATGGAACTTTGACTTGGAGCCTCGGGGGCACGGCGATTGATAACCTCCGACAGTGCCACTGACGGAGCTCCACCCTTTGATCATGGATCTCTGGATCAAGCGCCCGATGCCATCAACTTAACATTAACATCCACTTACGGAATACATAAACGAGCGATGGAGTGCACCACAACCAGACCAACGGGGAATTACGCATACTTCAGCATGAGCTGCACGCACGCAGCTGCACCAGGTTACAACTATGCATAAGTCTACGTATGTACGGAGTACAGTTCAATCAAGTTTGAAATCCAAGACGCCTGATGTTATCACTTGCATGCATGGGATGCAAGCTCGATCAAGTTGACGTTCGCCGCGATTGATGATCCCACAGTGAGTTACATACACAGCATACAGTACATAGGTAGTTGTCTCAAGCAGCTACAGATCCTGTCATCCTTTTTCTCATTTTGACTTTTTTCTCTATTCTTGTCTTTTTCCTCGTCTCTTTCCTTGTCTTTTTGTTTTCTTTTCCCCCCTCTCCTTTTTTTTTTCTCCTTTTTTCCCACCTCCTTAGGGGCAAACCCGCCATACAGACAAGAGGTCAGACAATCGAGTTTACACGCGGCGCAGGACAGTACGTCAGCCCTGTGCAATCATGAGTTCCAGGTTACGGGCGTCAATAAGAAAGCTCCGAGCGCCCCAAACGCTCTTTCCACCTACATATTTAACTTGAACTTTCCACTCGCAACCCGGTGCCTGTCCAGAGTCTCGCACAACCTGAAACCAACCCCCCCCCCCCAAAGTAACCCAAGAGATCAAGGGCAAAGACCATGGAACGCCATCTCCTTCCGAATGCTGATGGTAGCCAGAGCGACCAAGACCGCAGTAACCAGATGGGAGATGCGAGATCCGATTGCGGCACCCCTCCGACATCCGAGAGCACCGCGGACGGTTTCAGGGGAAGCGACAGGACGTCAGTCCAGCGTCGAGGCTTCTCTTGCACATTCGACAAGTACGACAGCCTCAACCAAGAATGGGGCATGATGTGTCTGAGAATGCTGCCCACTCTTGGCGACCCAAAGTGTCCGGTCCCCCCTTGGGCGGCCGTCCTCGAGGTCAAGGCGCGAGATGTGGCCCATCTGATGCGCGAGGGTTTCTTTTGGTCGACCGAGAACGTCCTGCCCGAGGAAGGCCACATGTCGCCCGAGAGCAGACCGGAATGGACAGCCCGCGGCTGCCGGCACAATCGAACTTGGATCCTTGCCGACAAGCCCAACGACGGATAGACTCCTCCTCAATGGGTAGGGCGACTCGAGGTTACGAGCCCTCTCCTGGAAGTCCTAGCGGGCTTCCAGGTGCAAAGCCTGTCGAGGCATAACATCTGTGCCGCGACTGCCCAGAATGCGCTCGGGCAGTCCATTTACAATTACGACTCCCAGTTCCCAGGCGACAACTACAACTGCATTTACGACGCCAAGCCCCTGACAGGCTGGTGGCCGTGGCCGCGGAAAGAGATGGGCATTCGTACGGGTTTTCCGGATGTGGAAGGGGGTGAGCTATTCCGGGTCGTTCCCGTCGGTTGTTTCGAGTCTTGATATCGATATCAGACTACCAACAGCCTCACCAACAGCGCAGAGGTTGCGTCGTTCCTTGACGAGAGCACGGGTTGCGACCTGGGAGGAAGTCCCGCTCAAGCAGGGGCCGTTGGTACGAGGCATGATGTACCATAAGCATATACCATGTCCTGTCGCAATGTTGAGATGCGTTTTTGGCTTCATTAGACTGAATGGAGGAGACATTCACGAAGGCAGGTATGCACGGCATCGGGCACTCACCAACCGCCCGTTTCCGGCAAACACCATCCCCAACCGTCCATCGGGAGTGTCAGGCAACTGGACCCCAACAAGCAACAAATCCTACATTACCACAGTAATACATTCTCGGTTCCTGCGGGTGTAACGAACTCGGCACGATCCAGTCCCGGCGAGGCGTCCATTGCTTGGAGTTCGGGATCGACGAACTGGCCCCCCGACAATCTGACGCATGCGGCACCACCCAATCCACAAAAGCCATGTATACACTACGATTCAGGGTTTCAAGGTGAGAACGCATGTGCTGACTCTGGTTGGGGAGAGAGCAAAACGACCCTAACCCTGAATCAACAAACCAACTGAGCTGAATGCGGTCAAAGGCTGTCAGGCTGTCAGCTCCAACACCGAATAATCTTACACATGGGCGCAAGGTAGATCGTTGGCTGTCCCAACGCGTCTTCATCCACCACGGTAAAAAAGATCATCGCTGAGACCCTTGGGGCGTCTGGAATTCCATCCCATCCCGTCTTCCTGTCCTGTTGAGTTCAGGTCCCAGGGTCTTTGTCAACAATCGGACGGAAAAACGACCGAGCCTATCAGAGCGGGGCCGTTCCAATTGAGCGGGGTGCGCCGTCACCGCCCAAAAATTCCCGTGGCAGAAAAAAATCCCCAAGTTGAGATCACAGCGTAGAGCCAGTCGGCGCTGGATCCAACTGGACAGTACATTCCTCGATATCGGCGGACCTGCTTAAGACACACACCAACCACAACAACACTTCAACAACCTAATTTGAACCCTTCCCGATTTTTTGAAAAGAAAAATCCCCAGAAGACTCCCAGGCAGTTAGACCTAAAAAACAACCGTCACAATGCCCAAGTCAAAACGCGCCAAGGTCTACAACCTCACCCAGGTGGCCAAGAAGACTCGCGAGAACAAGGACAAGCTCTTCGCCAACATCCGGGAATGCATCCCTCAATACCAATACTGCTTTGTCTTTAGCGTCGACAATATGCGCAACAACTACCTCAAAGACGTGCGCAAGGAGCTGTCCGACTGCCGGTTCGTTTGCTCCCCGTTCTCCCTCCTCTCTCTGCCCCCAGCACACGCTCTTCCCCTTCCATTCGCAAACCCAACTTCCCCAACCCCAACTAACAGACTAACCCCTCCCCTCCTACACCACAGCATCTTCTTCGGCAAGACAAAACTCACCGCCCGCGCTCTGGGCACGACCCCCGAAGACGCCCAAGCCGACGGGCTGCACCTCCTCACCCCCTACCTCTCCGGCTCCGTCGGCCTGCTCTTCACCAACCGCACGCCGGACGAGATCCAGACCTACTTCGAGTCGCTGGCGCACGTGGACTTTGCGCGGGCCGGCACGGTCGCGACGCGCACCTTCACCGTGCCCCCCGGGCTGGTGTACTCGACGGGCGGCGAGGTCCCCGCGGAGCACGACGTGCCCGTGGCGCACACGCTCGAGCCGGAGTTGCGCCGCCTGGGCATGCCGACGCGCATGGTCAAGGGCAAGGTGTGCCTGGGCGGCGACGAGTCCGGCGAGGGCAGCGCCGAGGGGTACACGGTGTGCAAGGAGGGGCAGACGCTCGACTCGCGCCAGACGAGGCTGCTCAAGCTGTTCAGCGTGTGCCTGAGCGAGTTCCGCGTCGGGTTGTTGGCGTACTGGACTGCGGCGAACGGAGAGGTGACGGAGTTGGAGGGGGCCAAGGAGAAGGGAAAGAGCGGTGCGGGGGAGAAGATGGATGAGGATGAGGATGACGAGGAGGACGATGAGTAGTGTGGCAGAGGAAGGAAAGGGGGTTTCCACCCGGGTTGGGGGATTTGTCTGTTCCATGTTCCAGGTTATAACTTTATGTTTTCGTTGTGCATATAGGGGTAGGGTACTTTTGCTGCATGATACCATACCATAGGTACCGATTTCTGGGCTTGGGTTTCGGGTAACTGGCGTCTGGAGGGCGGGTACAGAAAAGAAAGAAAGAAAAAGAGACACACACTCAGCAAGCAAATAGAGCCATCTCTTGCCATCAGCCAGTCACCTGGTCAGCCTCGTGTGAAAGCCGGGGGGGGGGGGGGGGGCGGGTTTCAACAGCCAAACGCCAAAGAAAGCCAAGTCAGGGACCTCAACCACCATCCCGCCTGATATTGTAGGGCAAAAAACAACCACAAAAACTGCCACTTACAAAATCAAAACCGACCGCGAGGTAAAAACAGGCGGACACACAAACACACACAGACAGTCTAAAAAGCTAGATATTTGATGCCCTTACCTCAGTCAGGCCTTACCTCTTCCCTGAAGCAACCGACTCCCCATCGTATTCCACCAGGTACCATTGCTGACACAAACGAGAAGAAAAAAAGGCACCACCACCACCACCGCCAAAACAAACAAACAAACAGAACCAACCATCACCTAAGATAGGTGGGTAGGCAGGGAGGTAGGCAGGCAGGTAGTTTACCTAATCATCGCCACCTCCACCACCACCCACCACCACCGCCCATCTTTTCTTCTCAAGCGCCTTTTTTTCTTCTCTTCATACAAGCGGCAAATAAAAAGTAAGATTAAATACAAGACAAAGACAGTGACGGGAGAAAAGAAAAAAAAGGCGTAAAAAATCGGTTTACCTTCCCGGCGAACAACAAGAAAAACAAAATCGGGCGCAGGCAGTGGGAGGAGCAGATGGCAAGTTTTCTGGTCCGAGGTGGGTGGGTTTCTTCCGGTAGGTAGATGACGTTTTTGGTGAGCCTCCTTGGGGTGAATCAGGTAGGTAGAAGGGGCAGGCTGCCGCGTTCTTTCTTCCTCCAGGCTTTCCAGAGTTGAAGAGGTGGCGCTCTAGCCCTTGGCTTGCGAGACAGATGATAGAGATCTCTGATTGGCTTTCTCTTTTCTTAATTTTTTTTTACCTTGCCGATTCCCCTGTGGAACGAACGCGGTTGGGATCCCACTGGTTGTAGTTGATTTTCTGGGGAGACTCCTTCCTCTATGCTGGGTTGACGAGAACGGGGCTTACCCTCACTGCCGAGACGGACGGAGACGTAGACGGAGACAGACGGAGGAGACGAATTAGGGAGACGAGGAGAGAGAGACAGTGAAGAAAGTGATACCCACCACAAGACCTGGCGGGGGCCGGTCTTGCTAGTAGCGTCGCAGCTTTCTGGGGTCTTCGTAGCCGCCCTCGTAGCCGCGCTTCCGGGAGTCGTCTTGGTCTCTGGGCCGATCGTAGTCGCGGCCGCCGCTGCTGCCTTGGTACCCACCATTCTCGCCGCCACCGCCGCCGCCGCCGCGCGGCCGGATGGGCTCCATGTTGCTGCCAGACTGCCGGGGGTTGCGGTCGCGGTAGCCTCCACCGCCAGATCTGTCATCATATGAGCGCGAACCGCCACCGTCACGGCCATACCCACCACCGCCACCGCCGCCCGGACCATCCCGCCGGCTGTCACGACCGCCATACCCTCCTCCGCCGTAGCCACCGCTCGGCCCGCTGGGTGCGTTAGGTGGGCCGCCGAAGCGATCACCGCCGCGGCTGCCATACCCGCCACCACCCCCAGGGCCGCCAGGACCACCGGGACCAGAGCGGAACCCGCGGTCGCCAAAGCCGCCGCCGCCGCCGCCGCCTCGGAATCCACGATCACGTCCCCTGAAACCGCCGCCAAAACCGCCCCGGAACCCACCGCCGAACCCACCAGGGCCGAGGGGCCTAGCCATGGCCGCCTTGGTGTATCCGCGGCCGCCGAGACCGCCTCCCAGGCGGCGCGGCTTCCATCCCTTGACGGTCCTGCCCCGCTCAACATCCACCTTGATGCGGCGGTCCTTGATGCGGATGCCATCACACCCGTCGAGGGCAGCTAGGTTGCGCAGCGCCAGATGCGCATTTGTCAGTAACGCCTTACCATGAGATGATTACCTTTTACGGTACAACGAGGGGGCGGAGGGAGGGAAGGACAAAAGGGAGGACTGGCAAGCTTGAGGGCCATGGATGTCCTGGGGTGGGTTCCGGCAAGCGGCGGGATGACGGTGGCGGAATCAAAGTGGTGGCAGCATTACCTCTCATGTCCTTCTCGCGCTCAAACACTACAAAGCCGTAGCCGCGGTGGGGTTTCTGTTTCTTGTTTCCCTTCTCGTGCGCATGTGTGTCGCGGATGATGCGGATCTGTGTCGGTCAGCGTGTGGGATCCCAGCAGAGCAACGGGCAAGAGCGAAGGAAAGAAGAGGGGAGAACTAACGCGCTCAATGGGGCCGAACCGCCCAAACTCGCGCTCCAGATCCTTCTCATCGGCGCTGTAGTCAAGCCGCGCGACAATGAGCGTCTTGAAGGCATCGCCGCGGATGTTGGGGTCGTCGTGCGGGCTGTCTGTCCGATCCAAAACCTGTCAGCAGCCATAACCACCCCCCTAAACCGCTGGAAGAAAACACGCCACGACACAGTCAAAAAACACGTACAATTCTTGGGCCCCTCCGTCACCACCTTCTCAACATGGTCCTGCTTCTCGCGCTTCTTGCGGTCGCGCGCCTCGAGCCAGCTCTCGGTCGGGCGGTAGTCGTACTCGCGCTCGTACTCGGCCAGCGCGGGCAGAAACTGGGCGACGCCCGAGATGTCGGCCGTCTTGCGCTGCTCAGGCGCGTGGTCGCACGGCGGGACCCAGCGCAGCGGCGGCCGGGGCGCGAAGAGCGCGAGAAGGTTTGGCGGGAGACGGTCGGTCATCGCGGGGAGCTGTTAAGCTGTGTTTTTTGTTGAGTTGGTCGGTTGTGGATTTCGGTTTTCGCGCGCGCGAGTAGTGGTGTGTATTTTTTGAGTTGATCCCAGCTGTAGTCAAAAGCCAGAATATTGATTATTATTAGAGACCAATAAAGCACGGCGGAATTCGTGCGCGGCGCTGTTGATGCGGACTGCCGATGCGCCGGGGCTTCGGGGTGTCGATGGGGATGAGCAACGATGAGGTCGCCTGAAAATGAAATGGGAAGCTCGCGATGAGAAGCAGCATGCCTGGTCTTTCTCGCGAACCTGGGGAGTGGGGCCTGCTGGCATGCTCATGCTCTGGGAGTCACCCTATCAGATGTCTGCGGTCCCACTTATTTTTCTGCCGCGCTCGAGCCGGGGCGCTGGCCATTTTCTGACCCTCAGCACCACTCGCGACCCAGATCATGCTCTCCGGCCGACGACGACGACCACCATGACAATAAAGGCATTGACACGAATCTCGGCCGGCCGGGTACGACAGAACTCCTCCACACGATATGACCTCTCGTTCCGGGTGCTAACCTCCGAGGCAGAACGGCGTCGGGGCCTTCGTCCTGCAATGCAAGAAGATGGACTTCCACTACTGCGACTGGGCGGGTAGCTCCAAGGGCATGAAGTACGTTTCCCTCTCACTGCATATGTCATATCATTTATGATCTGTCGTGTTGCTAACACACACCCCCCTCGCAGCGGCTTCATCAAGTCCCTCCTGCCCAAGTTCGCGGGCAGCAACCCGCAAGTCGAGTTCACCGTCTCGCCGCGGCCGGCCAAGCACCCGGTCATCATCGCGCAGTACATCAACGGCCGCGAGAAGGCCATCTGCGTGCGCAACATGGAGCCGTACGAGGTGCTCAAGAAGGCCGAGCTGCTGCGCGACGCCAGCGGCGAGCAGCAGCGCAGGGTCACCAAGCCCGTGCAGAGTATCAACGAGTCCGTCAGAGGCGTCTGGTCGCCGTACCACGGCGACGGGATGCAGGTATAAAGGGGGTCGGAGGGAAGTGAGGGGAGGGATGGGCGAGGGGAGGGGTGTGGGGAGAGGGAGAGGTGCTGTCTCTTGCGTGGGTTGGTTGTATCGTGTATGGGAATGGACGTGTATATTGGCGCTTGTAACAATACGAATAATCATACATCAACTGCTCGGGTCGGAGTCACGGTGTATTATGTATCATTTGTCTCCGGGGGAGATGGAATTGGTGGGCCAGCAAATTTAGTATCATTAGAGGAGTTCGTTCAAAGCTCCGCGCTATATCCTCGCCAGTGCGTTCCCGTTTTCAGCCTTTTTTGATGTCCTAGAATCCCGGGATGAGCCTATGCCAGTTTTGACCTTTTCTGGCGGAGACGCTCACAGGTTGGAGTTGATGATGTCGACGACTAGGGTAGGTTAGGTTAGTTTCCATGCCATATTGATCGGGGGCCTAGTCTTATGGGGCCGGGGGGGGGGGGGTTCAACATACACTCGGGCTTCAAGCTGGCACCGCCGACCAGGAAACCGTCAATGTCCTTCTCCTTGGCCAGATCCTTGCAGTTCTTGCCGTTGACGCTGCCGCCGTACAGGATGCGGGTCTCGTCGGCGACCGACTCGCTGACGTTGGCGCGGAGCCACTTGCGGATGGCCTCGTGCACCTCCTGGGCCTGCTGGACGGTGGCGACCTTGCCGGTGCCAATGGCCCAGATGGGCTCGTAGGCGATGACAATCTTCTTCCAGTCGTCGCCCGAGACCTTGCCGGCCAGGGCGGACAGCTGGCGCTCGATGACGGCGATGGTGTTGCCGCTCTCGCGCTCCTCGAGCGACTCGCCGCAGCACCAGATGACGCTGACGCCACCGTCGATGGCGACCTTGGTCTTGGAGGACACCACCTCGTCCGTCTCGCCCAGCAGGGTCCGGCGCTCCGAGTGGCCGAGGATGGTCCAGTTGATGCCGCTGTCCTTGAGCTGGGCCACGCTGATCTCGCCCGTGTAGGCGCCGTTGGGCTTGTCGTAGACGTTCTGCGCCGACACCTCGACGTTGTCCTTCTTGAGCTCAGAGCTCGCCAGCTGAAGGTAAAGGGCCGGGGGAGCGATCACGACCTCTGGATGAAGAGAGAGGACGGGTTAGCGTTTCCTGCTTTGGTCTGCCATGGTTTCGGTCCCTGGCTCGCGGGGGTGTCGACATACCGACGTTGGAGTCCAATTGGGCCTCGTTCAAGCCCTTGACGATGCTCTTGATGGACTCCTTGGTCCCGTTCCTGTGTATTTGTGGTGGTCTGATCAGCACTTCGGAGCTCCAACGCGGGGTTTTGCAGGGCCGGGCATGGCGGGGTAATGCGGCCCTGTCTCTATGCACGCGCTACGTACATCTTGAAGTTGCCACCGACGAAGAACTTGCGAGCCATGATGGGCAATGGTTTGTGTCGTGAGACGATGGGATAGTTGGGTGGACAAAGGGCGGCAGTGGTAGACTCAAGGTCGGGTTGTGGAAGCTGGTAGGGAGGTTTTGGGAGAGTGGGATGGGGAGGTGGGATCGAAGTGGGATGGATTGGGGAGCTGCGCGACTAAAAAGTGGTGCTCGCTTCTGCTGAGCTAGGTTGGTCTTGGTGCAACCTCGAAAAGCCCACCCAACCTGTTGGGGCAGCCCAAGCCATCTGCAGATCACCACACATATACAGACAACACTGGACCTCCATGGAACTGCAAGCGGATCTGACACTTCCGATGACGTGAAATGTACAGACAAGTAACATTACCTACCTAGCAGCCTTCCAGGTTGTTGTGGATTGCTCTGTTTTTTCTGAACAGCCATGATTTTGTCTTTCCGTATTCCCCAAACCCACCTCCAAAGTCCGAGACATATGAAGGGCAAACATAATAAAACACAACCAAAGTATCCCCAAATGTTGCCATGATCATGCACAGATGTCGATCCAGCTTCTCGCCAAGCTTTAAAAGAGTTCCGTCCTTGGCTGGTGCTCCGGCTCAACCCGGCAATGAGAGCCCCACAAGAAGCCGGACATGTCCGGTCCGGCCCTCGAACTCCCGGCTTCGTTTTCGTACCCCGTGCGCTCCGTTACAACAGCCGCACCTACGGAGCACGGCCCTAGCGATTTCTGACAAAAAATCCTCCTCTGGGCTGCGCTACCCGATCTCTCCGCAGCAGCGTCTCCTTGAGACTGGCGGCCTGCTTCTTCACCTTGGGCGCCATCCTCAAGTCGGCGCTGCCTTTGACGACCCGGTACGCTGTTGCCCCGAGCCGCTTGTCCTTGGGGAGCTTGGGGTCCCGGAGGAGTGCCTGTTCCGCGCCACCAAGTTTCCTCCGCTTGTTCTTGCCGTCTGCAGCCGAGCTGGACTGCTGAAGGGCGCTGTCCTCGTCGTCCGACTCGAGGAATTCAAGGGGCAGGAGCTTCGACACCTCTCTCTTCCTCTTCTCGGGGGTCTGCTTCTGAGTGCTGGGAATCATATCCTCGTCCTCGTCTTCTTGCGGAGCAGGCTTTTGCGTCCGCTTCCTCTCCTCGGCCTGGCGCTTCAGGAAAGCATCTCGCTCCTGCCGCTTCCGCTTTAACGCGGCTGCTTGTCTGGAGGGATATCAGTATATATTTTGCTGAGTCTGTGATGAAAATGGGTCAGGCTTACTGTTCGGCCGCTTTTGTTGCAGCTTCGCTGGCTTTCAGGGTGTCTGCCTCAGCAGCGCGTGTCGAGACAGCCTCGGGTGCTTCGTCATCAGACTCCTCCTCCTCGTCGTCTTCGTCGCCCTCCTCCTCCTCATTCTTCCCAGCTGGCTGGGGAATGCTGCTTTCCAATGGATCCCTTGACGGGGCCTCCTTGGGCGTCACAAACTCGTCATGATCGCTGTCGTCGAATGTGATGTGCTTCCTCGCGCTGGGCGTCGTGAAGGTGTCCTCATCGCCATTCCCACCCTGACCCCCTGAAGGCTCGCCCTCGGCCGCCCTACGCCGCAGCGCTGATGATGTCGGCAGTGGGATCTCGATGCTGACATGCTTGTGCTTCACAGACCCGACGTCGCGAGTACGCACAGCCAACTTTGCGCTCGACGGTGAGCCCTGCTGATCTTGCCCGTCCTGCTGATCCCCCTCTGGCTCTTTCTCGTCGGACTTGGCCGTGTCGTACTTGATCCTCGCCGCCCTCAAAAGTGGTTGCTCAACAACCTCTTCGGTGCTGGGGCCGGATTGTGGGGGCGCGGCCACAACATCTGCTGCTTCGGGCTCAGAATCCGACAGGATCTCAATCACATCAGGTTCCTTTTTCTTAGGCTGCTCGGTGAGGTTCCGAGGTGACCTTCGGAGGGGAGGCATGGTCTCGATATGCAGAGATGGGGATTTTCCTCGGATAAATTAAATCGGTCAGAACCTGATGTTTCCTTGCAATGGCCGGGGTCGACAGTTAGCGTGTAATTTTTCAGGCTTTTTGTTTTGGTGTGTTTGTGTTTCTTCTCTGAAGATGTAGTGGTTCATGAATGAAGAACAGCAGCGACTTCAAACGCCCATTTCTGAACTTTTTTTTCTGCAGCCAGTCCCAGCCAGTCTCTCGGGGTTGAAACAGGGGTTCTGATTGGGTGTTGTTGCCTGCCTCGACCCACCTCTTGGTCCAGACATGGGGTGGCCCTGCAACTTGCCAAGAGCTCAAACTCTATCACTCAACCATTCAACACCATCCATGATGCAGCCGACTTGCCGTTTCTGAACATGAAAAGTAAGGTACCAGCGACAAGAGGTAACCATAACCAGGATACGTGCCGATTCAAATGAGTTCTTGGAAGATTTAGGGCATAAAGGGGGAATTGGTTACTAGCGGTCATCCAAATTCTGAACATCACTCGCCGGACAGTCACTCACTACTCACCACTCACCACTCACCACACACCACACACCACACACCACACACCACACACCACACACCACACACCACACACCACTCATCACTCATCACTCACCACGCACCACCCACGACCACCATCCACCATCCTCAGCTCGGTGCTCGGTGCTCGGTGCTCGCTCCATCATCGCCCGACGCTGTCACCTTCTCCCCCATTTGCAGGCCGACATGTTCTCCTCCCGGGCCTCGGCCCCAGCTAGGCAGGCTGCTCGAGCTGTCCTCCAAGCCAATGCAGCGACCACACAACCACCACCAGTCTCTCTCCAACAAAACCACGCCCAGCTACAGCGCTGCTACGCAATGGCTTCCCCTTCTGTCCGGAGGAGAAACCGAGCCAACGCCCAAGCTGAAGAACTCCCAGTCTTTGGTCAGCTCAAGATTCCCCCCGTCAAGGTGTGGGAGGAGTACAAGTCCCAGCGAGGCCTTGGCGATTTGACCGCCAAACACGCCCACGAGGTGGTGCTCAAATACTGCAGTGTTGCCACCAAAAGTAACGCAGCCGCCTGGCTAGCCCGGCTCAAACAGGGTATGATTGCTTAAATACCCAAACGAAGCCCATGTTTCTCAGGCCCCAAAACTGAGCCTGTGTAGATTTCGCTATCGACGAATACACCCTCTACTACGCCGCTCTCCCGCTGGTGCATGGGCGCTTTGGAGACGCGGCCCGCATCGGGCCACACATGCTCATGGCGGCCTCATCTTCGGGTTATACGCCCGCCACCTTATCTCTTTTGGGCATGCTCGTTCACATGCCGGGGGAAGTCTTTGCCAAGTCAAGACCACGCTTCCGCGAAGTCGAGGCTCATCTGAGATACCTGCTCCGGACCGAGAAAAACCCCGACGCCTTTACCATCCAAGGACTCCTCCTGCAGAAAGAGGGCCGCTCCGACACCAACGTACTCAGTTTCTTTGACAAGGCCATCGAAGCAGCACGCGACCTCCCTCCCCTACCCTCCACAGAGCCCCAGCCAAAACCGAATGAGGCGGACGACACCTCACCAATCCGCAACCCGAGATGGACCTACGAAGGCCGCTGCTACCTCCAGCGCGGCCTCATTCTACAAAAACTCAACCGGACAGAAGAAGCCATAGAATCCTTCAAAGTCGTCGCCCTCGAGCTGGACCTCTCCGACGGCTACTTCGAGCTGGCCAAGCTGTTGCCGCAGGGCTCCCCGGACCGGGAGACGTACCTCCTCCAAGCCGCCCAGGCCGGCCGCTTCGAGGCTTGCCGCGCCCTTGCTGTCGATCTGGCTGACAAGGCCGCCAATGTTGATTTGGGCTTGCCGCTGGAAGCGCGCGTCTTGGCGAGGGACTTGGCGAGGGAGTGGGCTTCGGTCGACCCGGACGTAGCTAAACGCCAGGAGGTGGAGGGTTATGTGGCTGAGATGACGCAGGGGGTTGTGGGTGGGCGGTGAGGGGTTTTTGGGCGGCTTTTTGGGTGACTGGGTTCCCGGTAGTCTTGCGTTGGAGGGTGAATTCTGTGAAGGTACAGGGAGCAAAGGGTTGATGGTGTTTCTGGAAACTTGTACAGTGATGTCGGGAGGTTTACTGCTGGAATGAGATAGCGGTGGACACTACTATCACGGTTGTATGGCCAGCGTTTGGGATACACTGTATATGTACATGTACAATATTGTATTTGTCCTTTGGGGGGGGGGGGGGTGGGAGGGAGGGAGGGTTGTACAGATACCCCTTTTTTTACAGGATATCATTGCCTTTATCCCCCAACTCCGCACTACTTCCTCCCTGTCACTACATGACTGGTAATTTATCGTCATTGATTATGCTCTTTTCAGGAATACAGAGTCAAGGCAGTTGCCGTTATGCCACTATCTGTATCTGATCGAAATCTCTTCGTTGCCCGTTGGTCACACAGCCCTCCGATAGCGACTACAAGGCAATGAAGAAGATCATTGTAAAGAATGTGACAATTAGTTTAGTTGGATTTTCCCTGTTTCTCAGCAAGGTGATAGTCTATGTACGCATCCAGGGGTACATCGTGGACCGCTACACTCTCAGGGTCCAGAACCGATGGTCTCTTTTCTCGGTCCAGGCTTTTTTCGTGCCCAACCCCTGATTTTACACCACCCCCCTCCACACAACCGAAATCTCAGCCAGCAACACACGAAAGCAATGATAGAAGCACAGTAACGATGAATTTCGGAATCTAAGAACCGTTCGTTGCGTCTTTTCGGAGCTTGACAACCCCTCCAGTAAAACCGTCCGTGATAGCAAAGCACGCCCACCACCACCACCATGTATCCCGTATATAACTCCTTACCCGCCAGCCAAGCCGCTCATCCTAACGATAATAACAATAACACTAGGTATCTGATCCGTAGCCGTAACCAAGTCGCTCGCACAGGACGCCATAACAAAAAACCCCAAGCCGGTCAAACAAGCCCAGTAGCAAGGAAACCGAACCCATCCTTTTTTCCACCGAGTGACAAACAAACGCCCAACTACCTCTTAGCCCTCTTCCTTGCCCTCTTCCCCTCCCCACCACTTCCCCCACCCCCACCACCAGGAGTAGTAGAGCTCCCACCCTCATCCCCCTCACCATCCTCCTCCTCCTCACCATCCTCATCCTCCCCCTTCCCGCCACCCGTCTCCCTCTTCCCCTCATTCCCCTTCTTAATACTAATCAAACAACCCTGCTCCTTCAACCTCTTCGTCAACCCAGTACTCGCCTGCATCCCGGGAAAATCCTTCGCATTATACACCTGAAAACACTCGCTCATAACCGTCGCCACAATCGCCGACCTCTCGCCCGTGCACATCCGCGCGGGGTCAAGCACAACCAGCGCAAACTTCAGCCGAAACACGCCCGGCGTGCGACAACTAAGGTCCGGAAAACAAAAGAAACACCCCTCATCCCCATTATCGTCGAGCCCGACGAAGGGGCTGGCGACGAGCGTGCCCATCAGGCGGCGCTGCTGCCGGAAGTCCTCAGGCATGCTGCTCATGTCGCGGAGGCCCTTGTCGTCCCAGATGGAGCAGTGCACGACGGAGAACTGGTGGCGCAGGCGCCGGGTGACTTCGTCCGGGGTGAGGGAGGGGTCGTGGATGGTTAGTTGGACGATTGGAGGCGGGTCGATGACGCGGCGGTCGCGCTCGCCGAAGCCGCAGCTGCGGGCAGCGTAGGGTTGTTGGCGGACGGTGATACAGTATTCGGAGGTTGGTGTGGGGGTGGTGTTGCTCGGTGGGGTTTTTGTGGAGGGTGCGGTGGTGATGGCGGTGGTTGTCATGGTAGTGGAAGGGGAGGAGGTGGTGGTGGCGGTGGTGGTGATAGAGTCGGCGTTGCTGAGGAGGTTGGATATGCTCATGGATTTGGGTTCTTGACGTGGGGAGGAGCCGAGATGCGTGGTTGGCGGGCTTCGCGGGAGTTGGGGTGCGGCGGCAGGGCGGCCGTTGGGTACTGTCGAAGGAGTGGAATAGGAGGATGTCGAGGGGATCGAGGGGGGTTTACTCAAAACTGGCGGGAGAGCACTGTCATGTTGTAGAGAGCCACCCCGTGATCGCGGAGACGGGTAGTGAAGAAGCGGGCGCGTTGTTGCGCCTGAGTTGTGGGGGTCGTGCAGGCTGCCCATCTGCCTCAGACGCAACTCGTGGGCCATCTCTTCGGATGACCGGTCGCTCGCCGTGGACGACAGGGTGGGGGAGCGCCCGATGTCCACTGTCCGCTTTGACATGGGGTGTGGATCGCTATTTGGGGCGGGTAGCTGAGGCGGTGTTTGCCCTACTGGTGAAGGTGTCGCGTAGTCGGAGTAGTAGTTTGGTCGTCCATTATGGAAAGGGGCATCACGGCCGCTCGAAAGCACCGGAGAAGGGTTTGATGCCACGCTCGGAATCATGGTGGCCATTGGTGGCAGCCGCGGGAGCTGTCTCGGCTGAGACGGCTGTTGAAACTGCTGTTCTTGCGCATAGTACCCGCGCCCGTGCCCGTGCCCTGGGGCAAATGGCTCGTGATAGCTGTGGTGTTGGACCATGCCGTCCAGATGGGTATGACGGCCAAGGTTGTGAGGAGCAAACTCGACAGCCGCAGACATTTGGGGAGAGGTCCGCAGACGAAAACGAGAGGCGCTTTTGTCCTGTACAATCCCCGGCTCTCTGTGTCGCTTGATAAACCGGTCAAGAGGGTCGATCAGCAGGACCGGGCAGCCTTACGGAACGAGGAACCACTGCCAGTGATCACAACCACGACCACGAATCCAGCAGCCGGGTTCTGGGTCGGGTGGGTGAATGTCTCACCGCGGGAGCCACGAAAGGGCGGAATGGTCTCCTCCAGACGGTGCAGCTCCGGGCATACACCGACTAGCCCCTGGTCTGGATCTTCAACGGTGGTTCTTCCGAGACCAGTGAAACCGAGAACCCTTCACGCCTATGGGCGGCTGTCTCGCGCAGCTGCAGGAAGCCACCTCGAGTCCGGCACGCGTCGTACTGGGTTGCCAGCGTCGGGAGGCAGTGTAACAAGAAGGGGGTGGTCCGGGGTTGGCGATTGTCCGTCTCTCGCCGCTGGACCAGAAGGGGGCTAAGAGAGCGATGTTGAGTCGTAAGCCAGGAAGGGCAGCCAAGCAACAGATCGATCTGGTCTTGTGTTGCCGCGCAATGTCCAGAAAGCTGCAGGGTTGTCTGTGTTTATAATCCGCTCGAAGCCCACCAGGGCCAGGCGGGGTGGGATGTTCCCCGTCGAGTTGAAGGGAGCTATGAGGCCGGCCGGGGATGACAGTCGGCTGTTTGGGGTTACAGAGAGTCGGAATGTATTAAAGCAATATGGCAAAGCCGGGCTGGTGGGCCACTGCGGGAGATTGAGATTGAGAGGGGGGGGATGGCGTTAATATCAAGAGAGCCAGCCAGCCCTCTTGAGTGTTGCTCGATGTCCTGACTGGTTGGGCCCAGGAGACTCTGCAGAGTGTGCAGATTGCGGCAGGGGTGTCCGGGGGCTGATCATGACAATCGACCAAGGCGGGCCAACGGGTTTGGTCAAGGCCGGGGTCCACACGGAAGTGCCGTGGCTTGACTTCCTGGTGTCCATCACTTTCCCGGACCCGTCACTGGGACTGGGGCATGGATGGAAACAGTGGGCGATGTGTTTTGGAAGCCTGTTTGGAAGCCTTAGAAGGTCCACTGCCGGCAAGGGGTAGCAGCGATAGGTGTACCAGAGTACATGTATATGCGTACCAGGGTGGGAAAGGGGGGAGGGAGCAGGGCCGGCTTGAGAGCATTGAACCCTGACACTTCCATGTGCATGTAGACTCCATGCGCACCACCACCGTGGAGTGGTACCCCGCCAATCCAGCCCAGTGCTTTGTACGCACTTTGTTGGTGTGCTTGGGCTTCTACATCAGGACCAGGCTGGCGGCTGCAGTTGAGTCCGATGCGACCCCCGCCAACTCACTCCAACGGCGGCAGGGAGCGAACGAACGGGGCGGGCTGTCCCCAGACACTGTCACCTCACAACCCTGGCTTTAATCCAACCACCGGGTGTGGCTCGATCTCGTTGGACTCCTGTCCCTGGTTGTCGTTGCGGACTGGGCATTGTGACATCAACGAGCAGTATGTCATACACTACACCGTAGCTGAGGCAAGGAGTGAGTGCATGCCAGCCGGGCAGCCACATGGCTGGAAGACCTGTGGCCGACTGGTGGTGTGTGGTTCTGAGCCCAAGTGTGCACACACTACACACACACTCCACGGACACAGCATGGCAGGCACCTCAGCCATGCCATGCCATCCCGCTGGTGGTGATTGCGAACCGGAGACCGGCTGAACTCGAGATGCGGCCGGTCTCACGAACTGAAACCGAATTGGTGGACCCGGTGCTGCGTGCATGAGTGAGGAACGACAGAAGACGGAGTGCGCGGGCCGGATGTGTGTCTTCCTCGTCGAGTTTAGGTTGCCGTCCATGATCCATCAGCCAGCTCTCGTCTCGTCCGTCAAACATAGCCGAATAGGCATTCCCTATTCCGAACTCTCATACCTCCGCACGCATCACACATGAGGCCGAGGGCGTGTATTGCAACTCTCTCGCCGTGGTGTGCGACGAGGCAGGCAGCAAAATGCAATGCAAAGAGCGAAGATCTGAACGATGGAAGTAAAGTAGCAACAAGACCGGGTGGGTTGCATGGGCGATCTTGCCCATTAATCCACGATTTTCCTGGTTTGGCGGAGGCAGCACTTCCACCGGGCCACTCCTGCCTGGTTGGGCAGGTAATGGCGAACTTGTCCGCTGGCAGCCTGGCGGTTTCACTCGGTGGCTCTTGCCAAGCTTCAGTTGGTGCCGCTGAGGAACAAGAACTGTCATGTTCTTTCCGTCTGCAATAACATGGACACCAAGGATTTCTCCCACTGCATGCAGCATGGAGGGAAGGGACGTTCCATGGGATGGTGTGGGCGGGAACCCCAACCCCCGGTTACGGCAGTCGCAGCACGTTGCCCATTGGCGCTAACCATCTCGGGAGTGGGTCTTTGGTGGGTCCAGGCCCTGCACCCCCCCGAAGTCTGCCGTCCCAATTCCTCCACCCTGCGACTCTGCCTCCCTCACCCCGGACCCTGACAGAACGGCCGGTCCAACGCTCCTCCATGTTCCTCCATTATTATTACAGAGTGCCTTCGGTCTTCTCTTACCCTTGAAAATAACCGTGCCGTCTCTCTCCAACTTTCTGTAACACTCCCCATCTCTGCGAGACCCGGGTCTTAACAGACTCTGGGACTCGGCGCCTCTGGGGCCTCTTTCTCGGTTCGCCAATGGTTTAACCTTTTAGACTTAATCAACTCGCCCACCTCCTCCCCTATGGGGATGGATCGACCGCCATCTGTGTCACGCGAACCATTTGCCGGCTTTACGGCGCAGATGAAGATGAGGATGAAGATGATGGCAGGTCACCAAGCCCCGAATCCATCACGTTAGCAAGGTTGGATCAGTCAGCCGGTCTCGGGGAATTCAGGGAGGAGGGAGAGAAACTGAATCCTTGGTCCGGCCACGAGCTCACGACGGGGGCAAGCTCAAGCCACTCGGGCATCATCGTGTCGTGCACATGGCAGCTCCCTAGCCCGGCGCCACTCTTCGATCCTCATCTTGCAGGGTTCTCTTCTGCAGATTTCCGAAAGAGGAGGGCCGCGCAAACAATGGGAGCACACTGCTTTGGGCATCCATTTGGGAGAGCAAGCCTCCCAACGGCCAACAACGCTGATCGGTCAGTCCATCTCAGCCCGACATCGACATCGCCTGGCGTTGACTCACTAACTGCTTAACGTTAACGTCAACTGGACAGGGCCAGCCGCATCAATCCCTGGTTCTCATCCCGCAGGTGGCGCGCGTCCCGCTCTTGACTTCCTGTCGTCAGCATCCTAGCGCCTCTCTCTCTCTCTGTTTTGTTTTTTGTTTGGCCTTGTGCTCGGCCTCCGCTGCAGAAGCCCTCCCGCCCCTTAACCAACCCGCATCGGGTCACACTGTCTGGCAGGACGACCACGTTCGACTTCTGGGCTACGACGGACATTGTCTCATTGAGGGCTGCACACATGGAACCCCTCCCCAGCGCCTCGCTGGCATCCGATCTCAGACCACTGACGCGTAACTAATGCTTGCAGCAATGTTTAGAGGGCTTTACTTCCTCTTGTGGCACGCGCCACCGCGCTCACAGCGGACTGGGTGCCAGGCAGTGCCAATTAAACAACGGTCTTGTGTTTGACACGGCAAGACATGGTTCGCCAGCACCCGCAGCCGGATGGATGCGACCCTGATTCCCGGTTTCCCTCCCCGCCCCGTGCTGGGGCGAGGGCGGGGAAGGGTTTGAATGGCCGCTTAAACTTTGTGGCTAATCCGCGATCCATGCTCCTACACCAGTTGAGGAGTTCTTTCAAGAAGCATCCTGTCGTTTCCCGCTGTCCGGAATCCACACGTTCCGGCATCATTGGACCGGCCGTTGAGCGAACACCGAATGGCAGGACAGGTCGGCAAGCTTCTCGAACCAAGACAGGCGATGGCCATACTCTGTCCCCCACGCCGGACAACATTCGTGTTCTTCCAAGAGCCACTAGTTTCGTGGTATAAACCGCCCTGAATATTGCCAGCAGCATCCGAGCTCCACCTGCGCACTTGCACCACCAGCTATCCCGTTCCGCGCTCTTTTTCTCTCTCGTAACGGCGCACGGTACGCAATCTTGTACTGCCAACCGCCCACCAGGTAGCGTTTTTGTTACCTGCCCGCCTCGGAGATTCGATGCGCAGTGGGCAGCCCGGTTGGCAGGATTTTGTGGACGCGGTCTCGGTGCCGAAGGGCAGCCCGTGAGCGGGAAGCTCTGGCCCAGCGCGAGGGAGCGACAAGGCAGAAATGCACCTGGCAGTCACCAGAAGACCCCAGAGCCAGGCCAACGTCAATGCGGCTATGCTTCTTTCGGAATGGGCTTCCAGTGGAGCATGATCGTCCCGGCCAGCTGGGGTCTCGGCAACCGGCGCATCCTCCGGCTTGGCCGGGATCACAACCCCGGCTGATCCATCGCGCCTTGGCTCCACGCCTCAAGAGCTTGTCAGCTGTGTGAGATGTGTCCACTGACGGGAAGAAATCACTCAACAAAAAGCCAAAGTCGAAAGCACATCCAAGGTTTCAAATATCGGCAGGAAGTATGTTGGGTCTCTGTAGAGATCTAAGACAGCACAGGCGCACGGGCAGCCAAACTTTTCCGTAGGTTGTACGCTGCACAGCTGGTCACTAGATGTGCAGACACTGCAGCTTCATTGGGGGCTTGCTTGCCAGTGTGGTTGTCCGCCCTCACGGTTGGTTCCTGGCTTCTGTTTCGAGACGCTACAAAATTACTTGCCTTTGGCGCCGCCTTGTCACGGATGAGAAGTTTGGCTCGACACCTTGGCTCGTCAGATGTCGTGATCTGCAATCCACCTAGCTCTCACACTCCATCCGGTGCAGAACAGTTTGGTCAGGCTGACCTCTCGTGGGATAGGAAACGACGCTTCACGGCTTGCATGACTGAACCCCGCGCGCCACAGGCGTTCGAATTACCTGACACACGCTGCGGGCTGCCTGAGGTGTTCGGGGTTGAGCCTCGCCAAGACGGACGGAAGACGGGGCCTCCCTCACGGACACTGGCGGGACCAGTCAGGGGAGGCTGGAAGCTCGCAGTGACGGTCTTGACTGCACACGGCACGGAAATGGGTGTCTTTCAGCGCTGCAACGGCCTCATAATCATCTCATAAGCAACCAGAACACAGGCACATTCCGCAGACGGCTCTCTCCGCTGTCCGCGGCCTCACCCTGGACGCCGAAAAATAGGCCGGTCTCTTATCACATTCCCTCGTGTCGGTCCCGAACCCGCTCCCTCTGCGTTGGTAGCATCGAGACTTGGAGCCCACCAACAGTCTGACCCGCGACGACGCCGCGCACAGGGGCCAGCGAAGGAACCCAATGTGCATGTCACTGGCGGCCAAGGCTTCCTATGCAGCCTCCTTTGGAGTCTACCGTGGCGAGCAACGACGCTGGAACTTGGGGCCATTCTCAAGCTATGGCACTCACTCTTCACCTATCTCTCAGGGGCCGCCCACCAGAGCAGTCATAATCCTATGGTCATTCAATGTGCTAAATAGCCTCTTTCGGTCTCGTTTGAATGGGTTTTTGCGGTAGTCAGATCTGAGGCGCGGATGACCCAGGACGCACACACTGAGACGGGTGGGAAGCTTGGAAAGACACAACCGAGGAGCCGAATTAAAGGAAAATTATCCGAATGGTTGAGGTTGCCGCCTTGGCTCCCCCGGACTCTCCAAGGACCCGGACACTGTCTGCCGCTCCACCGAACATTGTTGGTTTCGGGTAAAGCAGCTGCAGGGCGTGAGATCCCGTTCCGGTTGTTGGTGGCGGCCCATGCCTTCAACCCAACAGCAGCCATGAGATGACATCCATCCTCAGACAAGACGGCCAGTTGAGAGTCGACCGGAGCAGCCGCTCAGGAGCCAACGACTGTCAGCTCGGTGCATTGACTGCCTGATTGCCACCCGTGTGCTTCAACATCCGCGCGACCCGCTGGCGAGCGCGCGCTTGGGAAGACTTTCCCCGCGTCAAACTGCGATACTACCCAAGAACCATACTCTACTCGGGACGGGACGACGTGGTCAGCCATTGGTGGTTTGGCCACTTATTCTGCCCGACTGTGGAAGCATAAGCACAGACTGCTTTGCTCCCTCTGTCGCATAACACTCTAAGTTGTCATCTTATCACAGCCGACCACCGCCGGTAGTTGCAAGAAGTTCCCCAGATACCCGGCCAGGCCGCCCCGGATTATGGCGTCGAGCAGCCTCGACCAATTATTGGCGGAACCAGGTCTTCAGACCATGTCTCACTCCTCACTTCATGGGAGATTCGCAGACCACTTATGTTTGAATGGATTGAAGGGCTTTGGAGTGGCCTTTCAACCGCCGTATCTTATGCTCGCTGCCGTCCGTCCTGCAGACACCACGGGACAACGTCGTAGGAGGTGCTGATATCACTGGTCTCCCGGAGAAGCCGCCACCTTGGTTTCCTGTCACGGATCTCGTGTAGGTCATTCTTTTACTGTAATCCGCCGCACGCCACCTGATTCTCGCGGCCGGGTCCCCAACCTCTGAGTTCCGGGGTTAGACAACAAGAGCCGAGATGTCGCGCTGCAGAATGCAACCCTCCCGCATGGAATAGTGGTTTGAAACTGCGGCTAATTCTACCCCAGACCCAATCAGCAAGAAAGTGCTCCCCCGCCTCGTCCACCAATGTCCGGCCGCGGATAATCTATTCGACGGGGCTTCTCGAAGTCTTCGAATGAAGATCACGGAGGCACGCCGTCAGCACCCAGCCCATAACTTGCAAGCCCCCATTGACGATCCAGAGTTCGTCTGGACTGATCACGGAGCATGGTGCCGTCCCGTCTTCCTTGCTCCATCTCGAGAAGATCACGCGAACTCGTGGCCGGCTGCCGATCACCCCCCGACTTCGGATGAGCCTTCTCCTGGAGGACTTGAATTGTGGGACACTCTACGCCTACCCCCCGACCCTGACGTACATTTTATCATTGTGGCTGGCATTCCAGCCAGAAGGCTGACAACAGGGGGCGCTCCGATAGACGAGAGTGAAAACCCGGGTAAAATATACCCTCTCCAGATTCGTTCGCCATCTTCATCTACATTTGCCCTTCCTGGCCAGGCAGCGGAATACCTTTTTGGCTCGATATGGGATGGTGTCTGGCCACAGCCAATGGCTGCATCACCATACAGGCTGCTTAATATGACGTCCTCCGGGTTCCGGGAAAGATTGAGGCTTCAATACACCCGGCCGGCGCCCGCCAAGCTGTCGCGAAAGTTGTTACAGGCCCAGTTTCCGCGCGCCCGCCATCGCCTTCGGCTTCGCAACCGGGAATCAATTTGAATTACTTTCCCACCCGCTTGGAGTGTTCTTGACGAAGCGTCTCTGCCGGTCTGGGAGATGGGAATCTGCAACGTTACCTGCTCCGGCACCAGGAGGAAGGATGCCTCGCACTTTGCCATCGACCAGCAGCGTGTCCTCTCTTTCGTGGCGTGCAGCCTGGTGGAATTGACACTCGCCCGGATACGTTCGAGACGAAACTCCCTTCCAACCGCTGGCAATTGTTCCCGCTCTCTGCCTAGAAAGACAGCCAGCTGGGGCAGTCATACTGGCGGCGGCAGCAGCAGCAGCAGCAGTCTGGTATGATCAATTGCGGATTCTCGTTTTCTGCATGTTGGGTCAAGGAAGACAATAGAAAACGAGGCCACAGCAACAATAAACACAGATGAAGGCACAAAACCGGAAGGAAGAAGAAAAACGAGACAAGCCGCTCCATCTCCGTCTACCAGGGTTTCTCCCTCTCACTGGTGGATTCATGGCGTCTTAGGACGACCTTCCCCCAATTATCCTGCTCCCTCCTCCAGCGGGAAAACCTGAGACCGACATACCCCCTCTTCCCCCCTCCCCCTTTGCGCATCTTGACGCGTGTGGCCGTGTGCGTGGAATACACACTCCGCACCAAAACAGAAAAGACAAAAGAACCATATTGTTTGCTGGAGTATTTCCCCGGAACGGACGGACGCCCTCACATGAGCATATGAACATCGAACACGGGATTCATCACTCTCTCTCACACACACACCCTCTCCGCTTACCCACACACTACCTCTCTTACACACCTCTCTCAATTGCGTTCAATCGTTTCCAGTGGCTGGTACGAACGGCCAGCCGGGAATTCCGCCCGCGATTTGCGGAAAGGGAGCGCCGGAAGAGGGAAAAGGGGGTAAAGGGTAAAGGGGGGCCCGGGTCGGGATGACTGTCTCCAAAGAGGCTCAATGGTGGGTGTGTCAGGGATGTCTCAGCAGCAGCAAGGCGGGTGTGGTTTTCCCTTTTCTCTTCTCTTGTGTTGTGTTGGCTGACTGGGAAAAACAACCCGAGTTCTGATTGCTGCTGAGTGTTTGGACTTTTTGGGAATGCCGAGAGCCGGTTTGCTTTGTTGTTGGTCGGGTCGATCTCGGCTTGGTGGATTGGGGGTGTGACGCACTTCCTTCTTTCCCACCTCCTGACCCCCGAAGAGCGGCCTGTTCCGGGTATGGAATCCGAGGGACATGGTTTGATCAACTTGGGTGAGTGGGCTGGGTAAAAGAACGACGTCGTCGGTCATGCTCGGTGTTCCCTGTTGTCTGGTTATCGACTTTGTTGAAAGAGCAAGCTATCTAGGCTGCGGGGACCTCGAGGGAGGCGAACACCAGGGGCGTTTGGGGGGGTGGAGGTTGTTGCACGTCCTGCTACGGTCAGATCGTCCTATCATCCCGAGGGGGTCGCTCTGTCTCTTGGTGAGCCATCTCTACCTCTTACAAACTCGGCTCACACACGGCTTGTGAGCGGGTTTTTCAACCTCCTCCCGGGAGTTCCGGAAACGGAAGGGAAGCAGCGGCCAGGAGCTTGAGGGGGCAAAAGGTCCTACAGTCAGTCAGTGAAGGATCGACTTTCCGTGAATATGCTATTGCCACTCACTGCCGCGCGCCAACCAAAAGCTTGGTTGCTGATCAATGCTAACTGTTTTCTATAGGAGGGAAGGCAACTTGGAGGTTGATGCTATGGGTCAGGTTGCTCGGATTGTGTGTCGGTGAGGGTGGCGGCTGAGTTGAGCTCTGCCCGGGAGAGGGGGCAGGCAGTCCCGGGAAAGTGATATGACTTCATCTGCAGGGGAGTACCTGTGGTCAAGCCGGACGAGTGGGTGGTGCGAGTGGGCTTAACTCGTCAGAGACCCGGTGCGGTTCGAGGAGTGGCTCACTGTCGTTTAGGGCATGGATGGAGTCGGGCCGAGTGGCCTGCTCCTGTTATAGCCCCTATATCTTGGCTTTTTTGCTGGGAGGCAGAGGCACTCGCCACTGCGATGTGGCGCATTGCGTGTCTGGATGTTTGGGCTGTCATGCTAAGGAGAGAGTTTGTGCAGGTGAGGAAGGTATTGCTGTTGGCCCTCTCTCATGGCCATCTGTTGGCTTGGTTCAGAGGCTTTGGCCTGGACAGTGACGCTACTCCCTCTGCCAAGATTCGAGGGTTGGAATGGTTTTGATGCGAACCTATGCATTGATATGGGTCGTTCGAAAGACACGGATAGCTCAGGGCTCTTCACAGCAAGACCACACGTATTGATCCTACAACTTGCTCGAACAATGCGTGGGAGAATGTGCCTATCAGACGATGTTGTCTACAATCCGAGGATGCGTAATGTACATTTATCAATACTTCGAGTTCTCCGAGTAAGATACGAGAATAGACTCTGCTCCTTCATCATGATGGTCAGATCTCACCACGGATAACGGGCCATGGGATCTGGGCTCGTGTCTCAGGGCGGACATTATACCAACCCCAACAGTTCTAGATCTTTAAACTGACTTGTACTATCTCTACACAAGTCTTTGAAAAGGATTTGAAAAAACCACGAGACGGGGTGAGGGTGAAGTTGACAGTTCCAGAAATATTAAGATCCTGCAACGCTCGCCTAAGGGTATACATACACTCTGTTAACCCCGAAGCCCCGTGTCTCCCAGTCTTTTGGAAACCCCCACATCGGTATCTTCTCATTTACAGTTCCAAACGCTGGCTCACTATTCTGCATCTTCTCACGAGCTGCAGGTGTTGCCGTTGTTGTGCTCCCACCACAACACTGTAATACTCCTTCACACCCCACACTGACCAGTCATTTCGTCAACACAATGTTTAAACTAGAAAGATTCCTCCGTATAAATGCCGCGACACGAAAGAGGTCATGTATCAATTTCTTCTTGATTTGTGACATTATTGCACAAACCAGGGCAAAAACGCCACAACACCCAGCTCGAAAGTAAACAAACCCCTGAACAAACCCCACCCGCAACTCCCCACCACGTCCACCGTCTCACGTACCCAAAGGCCGAAACCAACAACTTCCCAGTCAGGTCATGCCAGTCCATTTTCGCAATGCCTTCACCACACGCAACCCATCAAGGTGTTGCGCCAAAACTAAAGGCTAACGATTCCCAACCCTGAGAGCAGTAAGATAGTGTGTTCTGGACCAGAGAGACTGGGGCTGAGATAAGGGGCACGATCTTGCCAGTCCAGAACACCACCCAACAACAAAACACCAGGGGAGAAAACGTGGAGAAACATCTCAAATATTAGATTCTCTATCAATCCAATCCAACCCAAGCCAGGCAGGCCTCTCACCTGCCTGAGCCGGCCGCATCCCCAAAGCCCAGCCAGTCCCTCTAGTCTAGGCAAGCCTCAATTAGGTAGTAACCAAAATCCAACAAAAATAACCCAAGGTATCATAATAGCCCAGCCCATCCAAAACAAATGCACCTAACCCGGCCCAACCCAGCAGCTTACAAGTCAAGTCCTCGCTCCGTGAGCTGCTGCTTGGGGTGGGATCCCTCAACCCCATACATTAGGGGGGAAAAAACCCACTTCTTCTTCTACTTGAAGTGGGATTCGAGAGAAGACCTTCTAAATGTGATCGCCGTCCGTCATACAATGATGCAGGGGGAGTGTGTTCCCCGCGTGAACTTCCTTTCTGCTGTTGATTTCCTTTTCTTTTTTGGACCCAAACCCCCGATGATGTAGATGATGTGAATAGAGATTATTTTAATAGGAAGGGTGTGGAAGAGGGGGCCGGGGGACGGAACATGGTGTAGCACGGAGGGACGGCTGACTGGAACCCCCCGAGGTAAGGAGATCTTGCCTATCGCGTCACTCGTGGTGACCGCCACATCGTCCGCGCAGAGTATATGGACAGCTGAGGACCAGGGGTAGACCAATCCGAAGAAAAAGCCACCCCGGGTTGCTTGGCTGCCAGGTCACACAAGCCATGCCGTCGCCACCAACAGCGGCAGCGCCGATACGAGCCACGCCAAAGAACCCATCAGCTGCCCGCGCGCGGCACCCGAGGGAATGGCCTCGGCGGAAAGCGTCTCATTGGCAAAGTTAGGCCCGCAAATGAGGTTGACCTGCTTGGCAGCCGAGGCGTACGTGTTGGCGATCATCTGCCTGCGGTCCGCGGTGGCGGCCTGGTAGAGGTCCATGGTCTGCTTGAGGCAGGAGTTGCAGGCCGGGACGGCGGCGGCCGGTAGGGTCTTGTTGAGCGGGAGGAAGTAAAAGTACGTCGTGCTCGGGTTGGTGAGGTTCGTGACGGCGTTGGCGTAGCAGTAGGCGCCCGTGTCCGGGTCCTTGGCGCACCCGGCATTGTAGACGGGCGCGTAGGCCAGCATGGCCCGGTACGTGTCTGCGATGGCGGTTTGGCCGCCTTGTTGCTCGGCCTCGCGATACTCGGCACCGCAGTTGCCGGCGGCGGTGAAATTACGGGCTAGTTGCGACATATATGTGCTGCAGAGGGGCGCGTTGGCCGCGCATGTGGCGTCCAGTGTTCGTGTTATGCTGACAAGGGATTTCTGCGCCTCAAAGAATGACTTGGATTTCTTGTCGCCGACTGTTAGCGGTTGGATCCACCAGGCATTCCTATGGCAAACTCACATCAAACAGCATAGACAAGGGATAGCATTCCTTGAATGTGGGATCGTTCAGGAAGGACTGGATGAAGACGGGACACGGTGCTGGCCCGCCGTTAGGGCCCGGCTTGTAGTTGACCAACAAGCTATCGAGAATGCTGGGGAGCGGGCTTGCCGCGGCACTTGTACTTGTTGTGCTCGAGCTGGAGGTTTTTGGCGATCCCACGGCGACCGAGAATGTCGTCGTCACCGAACCGTGACTCGAAGTCTTCGCAGCTGCTGATGATGTTGAGGATGTTGTTGTTGATGTTGTTGATTCTGGGTCCTGAGCGGCGGCCCGCTTCTGCATCCTCCGTTTCTGGATATGTTGCTCCGGTGGCACCATCCATCTTTGACCATCTTGGAACGGCAACGTGTGGTCCCCGAGGGCTTCGACCGGTACATCAGGTTCCGGAGCGGCTGCCATGGCGTGTGAAACGAAACAAACAAAGAGAGCAAGGACCACGGCCCAGGATGCCGGCTGCCGCCTGTGGCTCGACGGCAAACGGGAGGTCGGCCGAGACGACCGGCCTAGGCCAGTGCCGGCCCGGGATGAAGCTGCAACGGGACTCATTGTGTCGCAGCTGTAGGAGAGTGGCATGTGAAGCAGCGCAACATCCCCCGTGTAACAACCCCAGGTAAACGAGTGACTGGGTTTTCCGATTGTCCCGGTCAGACAGACAGATCGGCGTCCGGCGGATGCGGGACTGCAGCGACGTTCGGTCAAGTCGAGATGTCGGTGACGGGCGTTGTGACGGACTCTCGCCGGAGCACGCACTCGACCCTATTATACCGATCCGGCAAGCTTCTTAATCGCGGCGCGGGTGGACAGGGTATGGCATCCAGCCCGGCCGAAGAACCAAGAATCAGGTTCTGTTCTCTTGAAAGAACAAGCCGGTCCTGAGTGTACCAATTGTCTGACCAATATGGGCGTCCGGGTAAATATACGCAGTGTCGGGCGGTGCTGGGCGTCACCAATGGGGCGAGACGGTTGGGCGAGAGAAATTTGTGTGGTAATGCCGCCGCCGAGTTGGGAAAGGGGAACGCTGGAGGGGCACGACACAACGCGATCGGAAAGGGGTCGTGTGCTGTTCAGCTGGCCTGCGTCTCGACGTGATTTGAGTCGGCAATCGAATCGCGTTCGGAGTCCTGGACGGTGTTCCGGCGAGCAGTGAGCGAGTGCCTGACGTTGCTTGGGACTCTGGGAGGCGGAGGTTGGCAAGGTTGGTAAAATAGCAACAGAACGCGGCACAGCGTAACGGGCGAGAACTCGAAGCCGCTCCCACGGCGCGATAGGATCGGCTTCAGGGGTCCAGCTGGACCACCGCCGGCCCGCCGGACTACCTTGGCAAAAGCCACGATCGGGGGTCAGTGGGCCAATGGTGGAGGGCCCAGACACAGGGCGCTGCAAAGGAGAGGTCTATTGAGTGGCCTATGCCCCTTTTGGTAGCACGCCAACACCTCCCCACCCACCCTGGCGATGGCCTGGTCCAGACGGTGGCAGGGGTTGTTCTGCATTGGCAGCATTGCATTGTCAACAGCACCGAAACGGCCTGCAGGTTAATATTGGACGCCTGCAGAGATTATCGAAGGGAAGAGACTGGATTTGGGAACATGAGCATGAGTGGCATGTGGACAAACCACGGCTGTTCTCTCATGCTGGTGTTGACCGTGTTGTTGGAGTGGGATCAGTCATCCTCTCTGCTGCGCCAGCGGTTGGCAGCGCCGTTGGAATATTACATCCTGTGTATGTATATGTGCAATCTGTGTTTCTGTCAGTTGAAATGACGGAACTTCATCAGGTCGAGATGAACTGCAATCCGCGGACCACGGCCCGGGCGCTGTGCGATTGGCAAGTCGGGCGGGTTGACGGCTGACGCAGGTACAGATTGACCAGACACGGCCAGAGATGGGTCAAGGCGGGTCACACGACAAATGAATTGGCCCAAACACTGCGCCTTGCCAGGCTTTTCGCGAAGATACGGATATCGGGGTCCAGAACCGCGAGTTGTATGGTATGAGTAAAAATTCGGAGCAAGCGAGATTCGGCCCGCACTGGTTGGCTAACACTATTCCCGTCCCTCAAGACAAAAGACGCAATTGGGTGGGTTCAATGGATTCAAGAAAATCAAAATTCTTCAAAAACTGAAGCACGGCTGCCTGTTGAGGTCAAGCCTGCTGGGTCGAAGCTAAGGGAAGGAGCCAGCTCGGGGCACTGGCCAGCATCCTGTCGGCAACACCATGAGGTTACTCCTCACCTTTACACTTCACTTAGAACTATTGTTTTGTGTGCAAAGTCTGTTGTGTAACTTGCGCCCTGAAAATTGCCACTTTGCCCCTGTTGATCAGCGGCTCCCCACGTGGGTGTGCCCGCGATGCGATGGAAGCAGCCGGATCAGCGAGGGGAGGGCAATCACTGGAGTTTGCGCATCGAAGATGACGACAGCAGAGTGAGCAGTCAGCAGAGGATGGAGATGGGATGGGGGCCAAGCCAATTGCATCTTTTTCAGTTCATTTCCCCTCGATTATTGGCCCCACTTGCGGAGTGACCATGGACAGGCCTGGGCTGCATCCACTCTGGACCTCCATTTCGGGAATGCAGTCTGTCAAGGATGGCACTGGGCAGGATCCGGCTGCGGTCTGGACTCGGGACTGCCCTACAAGGCTCCACGTCGCCCAAGACCTAAATTCTTTCCTGCATTTGCATCTCTTGGCAGAATCCTCCAACGGTTTGATCGGGGAGGGATTCCTCCAACTTCATGACCCGTCAGAAAATTGACGACGGCTTCGGGCCCGAAAAGACGCGCCGGCTTCTGCATCCCTCCGAGACCCTCAGCCCCTCCAACCCCAACGGTTGTTGGCACCGTAGCATCGCACCACCCCATGCTTTGCAGGTTGAGTTACACGGCATATCGCTTTCATCTCCCCGTCCCGTCATTCCCTCTATACGTGACGCAGGACCTTGCGGTTGACAGCTCGTCAGTGAGTTGTTTTCGGGAAAGTTGACTTGACTCGAGTCATGCACCCGATGGCCAAGTATTTCACACAATCGCTGCGTGATCAATGATATTGGTCTTCCTCACAACTTCTGCCTACGTCAAACAATGCAATCCTATGGTTCCAGGAACGTGGGGGTGTTGGGCAGCAACGCAGTCAGAGGAATTCGTTACTGCGCAAGACTCTCAACAGAGTTGAGAAACAGTCACCCCCTCCTGCTCTTGCCGGCATTTCCCTCTCAGGTGCTGGCCCTCTCCTCAATCTGGTAATTGCGAGGGCAAGCTGGGAGGGCTTGAGTGTGTGCTCAACTTGGCAGACAAGACCCCCGGGCACATTCTGTGTGCCTGGTGGCATCACCGGGCTTGACAGTTTCTCAAGGCGATTTCCCTTACCTACCTCTCTTTGTCTCAGGGCTTTGTTTACTGGACCAGCACGAGCAGAGCTGGAAGTGGTGTCACCACTTACCCCTGAGTACCTTAGACTTCGCTTTCCCTTTCCTTTTTTCATCTCTTTTCTTTTCTTGTTCTATTTTTCCTCGTTCTTTCTCTTTTCCCCCCTCGGAGAGGGAAGGGAGCGTCAGGAGTCGAAATCCACCATCACCCACGTATACACACACCCAAGAGAAAAAGTCAACCTCTCAGATGGACCAGGCATAAAATGTCTGTTCGTTGTGTAAGTACCAATCGCCAGAACAGAGGAATAGCAGGTAAGGTATCCGAGCGAGCCACCCCCAACGCCAACCAACCAACCGAAAACCCACAACTCCCTTCTACGCCACCAACCCAGTCGAAAGCAGAACCACCACCAGTACCACAGCCCCCGGCGCCCAAGCCACCAGCCTCGCCGCGCCGCTCGGCTTGTCCACGGCGCCGCTCGGCTTGTCCACGGGCCCCGTGTTCCACAACATAACAGGCTTCCCCAGCTGCGGCGTCTGGTCCACACTACAAACCGCCGCACACGCCGGCCCACCACTGCCACCATCCCTCTTCCCATTCATCCTCTTCTTCCCCTCGTCCGTCTCAGTCGTGTTATAAACCACCTCCAACCACTGCACCTGCAAATACGCCGCATCATCCCGCGTCATATTCCCCGTCCAATTCCCCCCATCACTCCACGCATTCAGAATAACATTACTCTCGTCACGAGGCGCCTGGAACTCGATCTGCGCGACGAGGACATCATCAACATACCACGTCGTGCGGCCGGGGGTCCAGTCGACGCGGTGCACGGCCCAGTCGGTCCAGGCCCGCCCGCCGGGCATGGTGGCGTTCTGCGTGGCCTGCGGCACCGTGTCGCCGCCGTCGGTGTACGCGGGCTGGTTGGTGTAGTGGATCAGGTTGCGCGGGTCGCTGGTGCGGATCTCGAGGTCGGCTTCCTGCACGTTGGCGAGCTTGGCGGCGCCGCGGTAGGTGAACATGGCGGTGATGGCGCCGTGGGCGCCGACGGTGCGCGCGCGCATGCGGAGGGAGAGGTGTTTGAATTTGGCGGAGGCGGATTCGATCTCGGCGGCGGTTTGGAAGTTGTTTTGGTCGTCTTGGAGGCGTTGTGTGCGCAGGGTGAGCCAGGTCTGGGATGATGGGTTGGGTTCTTTGCTGGCCTCGATGTAGATGTTGTTGGGCGAGTTGACCATCAGCACGCTGGCGTCGGCGCGGGCGCCGTTGCTGTTGTTCCAGCTGCCGAGCATCCAAAAGCTGGTCCATTCCGTGCTGCTGAAGTAGGCGCTTGTCGGGTTGGCCTCGCCGCTAGACTGGGAGTCGCGGATGACGGCGGGCACGCCGGCATATTGCGAGAGACTGCGGAAGTCGAAGAAGCGGTGGCCGGTGAAATAGGTGCTCTCGGTGTCGTTGGTGAGATAGCAGCCGCATTTGGAGTCGTCCGTCAGGGCAGGTTCGGCTGCTGTGAGGGGAGCGGTGGCGGAGATGAGTAGGATGAGCGAAGATAGGGAGGCTGGTAGGCGCAATATTTGCTTTATTGGCTCCATGGTCGCTGTCTCGTGGGAATGTTTTAGGTTTTCTCGAGTTGCCAGGAGTAGGCGGGGGAGGAAGTCGGTGTTGAGGGAGGCCTCAAAAACAGAAAGGAGAGACGCAAACGGGCGATGCCGTGCAAGGGCGCATGGAATCCGAGAAGGCAGGAAGACACAGCTTCAAGAAGATTAAGATACCAAAAAGAAAAGAAAACCACAAAAGGTGGAAGGAAGTGGCTCCGGCTGGGCTGGACCCACGGGATGAAAGCAACTAAATACTCCGTGGCCCTCCCAGATTTCGAGTCCCGCCTCGGGAGAGCAACGACAGGCCCCTTCGGGCAGTTTATGGACGTCGCATATATGGCTCCAGTCTGCGCCCTGGTTCCCCGGCATGCGCCGCTGAACCTATTGGTCAATGCCTCGCGGGCTGCGACGATGGCCCGGACACCTGCCGTGGGAGCGGACAGCTCTCGACGAAGCAGCCCGGCGCTGCTGGCGAGACGACCTGACCGGCCGGACCTGCACCGGATTTCCCAGCGAATTGGCGTCGGTCTCCGCGGGAGGTCAAGAGATCATGGCCAACGACAGACGAGCCCAGGATCCAGGATCAGCATTTTGCCATACAAGGTGTGCGTAGGTCGGCGGCCATTCGAATATCTCGGCTAAAGAGAGTGCGGATGGAGGGCCTAAAAATGGACGAGATGGAGAGGCAGATATTGCGGGAGGCTCTCGCGATCCTACGGCAAACCCCAAATCCAGGGTAGGAGTTGCGGTCTGCGTGCGACCCTGGCGAGCTTGCGTTATCGCCGTCGTCCGCAGAGTCGCAGTGCCAGGGAATGCAGCGCTGAAGGTGAAACGGGTGAGAATAAGAGTATTTAAGAAGCGGAGGCTCGCTGCTGTCGATGACTTCCTGTTTCCGCCCGGGATGGACCGCTGGGAAGTCTGCAATTGCGCGGCATGGTTTACTCGCGGCCAGCCGGGATGCCTGATGCCGATCAGCGCATGTGTTGTGGTAGAAGAGACATGTCAGCAGAATTTACAGTATTTCCGTTTGTGTCTCAGTTCAGAGTATACAAGAGCTCGGAGTTGGTGAGAGTCAAAATATCCAAGAAGTCAACTGAAAGCTTTGACGAAAGAGGTGCGCAGCCTATTGAATCGTCGGCTTGAGCGGGTTGCACAGGCTGCATGAAAGCCACTAGCCAACCTCCCAAGCCACACAAGGTGTGCGATCTATTGAGGGGATTCTCCAGGTCTTTTTCGAAAAATCAGGGTCGGCGCGGTCGACAGATGGCAGCCTGGAAGCTCCACATCGTCAGCCACCTCATGGAGGACATGCGATTCGGCACTAGAGTGCGCCGAGTGCGAGATGTTGTCCTTGGTAAGAGCCCTGGAGGCTAGGTTTGTTCATGTCAGGGTTGGGGTTTTGAAACAGATGTTGCTGCGTTCTTGGCAACACCAATTCCCTGTCGAGTCTCCTGCCCCACTAAAAAAGCTCAAAGCAGTGGCACCAGATCGCCTTTGACCACCCCCCGATTATTGCCTAACTTTTTCTTCCTCGAAAACGCCACCACACTTCTCACGGATAGATGCATTTGTCTTTGAACCAACAACTGCACAACTGCATCTTCATCCAAGCTAGATTGTCCGCGCCAAGAGGGGTCGCAACATAACCACAACGCACTTCGTATTAACGTAAAGCTCGAGCACTCTGTGGGCAGGTTGCGCTCCAATTCTCTTCCCAATCGCGTCCGGCACCGAGCGGCGTCAAACCTCGCGCATCCAGGCCTGTCTTCGATACCGTTGTGCTTCCTTCTCGCCGTCGAGCATTCAAATCGGTTCTTGATAGCTTCGCCATGTCGGCCTCCCCAGCAGAAGAAGCTCCGGGTCTTCCGCCCGCCGCGCAAGTCGACAAAGCGGAGAGAAGCCCCCAGCGCGAGCCGAGTCAACAACCAGAGCCGGTCGAGGCACAGGAAGCCGAGACCTCGCCAGCCGACGTGGCCCGCTCCCCATCGCCGGCGAGCTCGCACTCCGAAGGCGAGTATTCCGGATCCGACACCTCTGAGCAGCCTGGCGACGAGACACGACCACCCCTCCCCGACGAACCCCTTCCAGACCACAACAGCGCCAACCGGGGGCCGCCCCTCCCGAACGAGCCCCTTCCCACAGATCCGACCGCGCCGCCGCTCCCCGCGGAACCGGTACCCGAACCCGAAGACGACGGCTGGGACTTCCACTGGAATCCCAACGACCAGAGCTACTGGTTCTACAACCGCTTCACCGGCGCCTGGCAGAAAGAGAACCCGCGCATCCCGACAGCCGACGCCACCGCTGCCTCCACCTCAACAACCGCCGCCGTTCCAACGTCAGCCGACGGCACAGCAAGCCTCAGCAACCCCGCCTCAGTCGCAGGCGGCTACAACCCAGCCATCCACGGCTCCTACGACGAAAACGCCTGGTATGCGCAGAACCTGCGTCCCCCAACCACCACTAACCCCACGAACCCCGCCGAGTACCAACAGCAACAAAACCCAACCGACGACCTCACCTCGGCGGCGTACTTCAACCGGCAGACGGGCCAGTGGCAGACGGAGGAGCAGGGCGCGGAGCGGCACTCGGACGAGGCGCGCAGCCGGCGGCAGATGCGCGCCTTCTTCGACGTCGACGCCGCCGCCAACATGCATGACGGGCGTAGCCTCAAGGCCGAGCGCGCCGGCATCAAGCCCAGCCGATCCGAGCTCAAGGCGTTCAAGGAGCGCAGGAGGGCGAAGAAGGAGGAGAAAAGGCGGGCTTGGTTGAGGGATTGATCGAGTTCTTTTTCTGGCTCTCTCTTTTTTTCCTTCGTTTCGATTACTTTTACTTTTTTTTATTCTTGTAAATCGTGCCTTGACGTACAGGTTTCGTCCGTCTGGTTTTTTTGTATTTTCTTTTCAAAGTGTGTATGGGCGGCGGTGGTAGGGAGGAGTCTTCATCAAGTGCGATAATTTCATCGACTTGTTTGCCTGGCTAGGCTGGAGGGAAGGGTGGTTGTTCGATATGGACGTCTTTTCCGTTTCGTTTTGTAAGCATTTCCAAGGTAACGGGCTGGGCTGGACTGGCATGGCATGGCCAGCAAAGGCAGGCGCCCCGGCAACGATACAGGTAACGGTATGTACAGGCGTTTTGAGATTCCAATGTGGCGAGGCCATGAGGCCTGCATTTGGCTAGGGCTACTCGATGTAGCTGGGGTAAACCGAGTATCAAACAATCGAAATATCCCGCGAGGAGATACATAGCAGACATACCTAGGCAGGCATCGCGGCAGGGCTATGCCATGCTAAATTATGTATGTCCACAATATTCTGAACACATTCGACCCAGTCCTTGTATGTACACCCACATCGGGCCATTCGTTGTTCACTCGTCGTCGTCGTCCTCGTCCTCCTCGTCGTCATCCTCAAGCGTCATATCAATCTGCACGCTGCCCTCACTATCACTCTCATCCCCACTCTCCTCCTCCTTAGCACCCTTGGGCGGCATAACAGCCACCTGCACCGTCTTCCCCGTATCAACCCTCTTCGCCGGCTTATCAGCATCCACCTCAAACACCTCGCTCTTGCGCTTCAGCGGGACCGCCGGCTCCTCCTGCGCGGCCGGAACCACCGCCGCAAAGGGGTTGTCGTTGTTGCTGGCACTCTCCTCCTCCCCCTCCTTCTTCGACGCATCATCGCCGTCCACATCAACATCCATCTCAACACCCCATCCACTGCTCGGCCTCCCCATTGCCTTCTCCTTCTCCTCCCCCTCCAACATCTCTCCCTCTCCAATCCCCCGCGAAACATCTTCCTGCAACCCCGCATCCAACCTCCCCCACTCCCCACCCCCCTCCTCCAAATCCACATCCACCCCCCTCCCAACAACACCACCCCCGCCACGAATGAGATTACTCCGCACAACCTCCACCCCAAGACCCCGCGGGAACTGCCTGACCAGAAAAGGCAGAATGCTCGGGTAATACCGGCCGCGGCTGTCTCTGTACGGGTGCAGACAGCTGGCGAGCATGGCGTCTTGGTTGTGGGAGAGGATTGCGGTGCGGTCGAGCAGGCTGCGGAGGTCGGGGGGGAGGGTGGATTGGGGGAGGTGGGTTAGGAGGTAGGGGAGGAGGTGGTTGGGGCTGGTGGTGGTGGTGGGGAGTTGGGAGGGGTTGGGGGTGGTGGTGGTGGAGGGGGCGTAGGCGTCGGCGTTGGTGCTGGCGGGGGTGGGGGTGGGTTTTTTGTTGGCGGTTGTGGAGGTGGGGGTTTGGTTGGTGGTTGTGGTGGTGGGAGGTGGCGGGGGTTGGATGTGGCCTGTTGCGAGGAGGATGTCGTGGCAGGTGGATTGGATGAGGGGACCGAGGGAGTCGACGGTGAGTTTGGGGAGGGTTGGGCCTGCGAGGACGAGGAGGTCCTTGGTCAGGGCGTAGGCGGTCTGGCGGAGGGTTGGGACGGTCCGGCTGGCGCTGGAGACACGGACCATTTGGTCGAGGATGTCGGTTGCCAGGGGGACGGCGTTTTCGCGCAGACGGCGGATGAGGGCGTGATGCAGACGCAGAACGGCGATGTGGATACTGGGAAGGGCGCTCCAGAGCTCGGCCTTCTCATCCCGTCCGATGGCCGGGTTCGTCTGGACGGTTTCTTCCGAGCCGGAAGGAGGCGTCACGAGGGTTATCCTGGTCGTCAGGTCCAGCAGCTCGGCGAGCGGGACAGTGACGGGTGCTTTGGTGGGATTGTTGAGGTATTCGGCCAGGAACTCCAAAAGGCCTTCGAGCCTCTCGGCGCCAGCTTGCACACCGCTCCAGAGCGGCAGGTCCTCGGGCGAGTCGCCGCCTCCAGACGGATCTGGGCCGGCGCGTACCCCCTGGCTTCGATACCCCGTGGCAGATTCCCAAGACTCGACCATGGCTCGGAAGACCTGGTCAACAGTTGCGTGGGCATCCAAGACGGTGGCCCGGAACGCCTTGACCCATTCGTCGCTGCTGCCATTCTTGGGCGCACTGTAAGACAGGAGGATAAACAGCCGGCGAGTGCTCTCCTTGAGGCTCTGGGGGACAATGGCAGCATCCGACAAGGTCGGCGCGACGTAGGCTCTGAGGGCAGCTCTCATCTGAGGGGCAGATGGCCGCAGGGTGGTCGGGTAGAGCATGACGAGCTTGGAGAGAGAGCAGGCGACGGTGTCGACAAAGGTAGCCGGAACCTTGAGCGGTTTGCCCGAGGCAGGTGGCTTGATGAGCTGCAGGCAGGCCGTCACGTAGTCTGGGAGCGTCGGGGTGGCCATCTCCCGGATCAGGGTCTGGTAGCCTTGGAGCAGCATGTAGATCTTGGTCAGGGTGACAATGGCCAGCTCCTTGGATGCGAGGGGATCAGGTTTCTGAGAGATGTTAGCAGACAGCCCAAACGACAACGTCTTGTTACAGCATGCTATCAAACATACCTGCAGCACCCCAATCAGGCCCCTGATCCAGGGGTGTGACGCTCGCAGGCTCTCCCATCCGCCCACGTCGACGACAGCCTTGACCAGGCACACAGCTGCGAAGCGGCCTGCGGGATTCTTTCCGGTGAGGAGGGTGGTGATATGAGTCCTGAGCTTGTGGACCAGCATTGGCGTCTCAGAAGACTTGTCCTTCGCATCCTGGGGCGCAGAGAGGGCGGCGCCGCAGCGCAGCACATGGCTGACGAGGAGCGGGCAGAGTCGAGGGAGCTCGTCGACGGGCGTTGAGGTCAGCCGGCGGCAGAGCACCCTCAAGTCGGGTGGCGCAGCCATTTTGGGGGGGGTTTGGGCGTGTGTTGATTTTCAAGGTGCAAAATGAAGATGTTGATGAATGGGGGAAAAGAGGAAGAAAAAAGAAGAAAGTTTCAGTGCACAACCCGGGGTCTTCCAACTTTCAAATCCACAACTGCACAATCCGAATCAACCTGTGGACAATTCAGTGTCTGAAAGGACTTCCCAGTCCAACCTGAATTCACAGAGGCCTGTTTGGTGTGATTTTGATCAACAACATCAGCAGCAGCTCTTCACAGCTCTGTTCAGTATTTGCATTTACATGTGAAGCGAATTCATCCTCGTTTTAGAAATTTTTGGTATCGATTGGCGTTGCGGTAAGCTCAATCCATGCAAGCTGTGCGCCAGCCAATCCTAGGCCGTTGTTGGCGCTTTTGATGGAGCCTTGGGTGTGCTGTGTGGGGCCCCAACGGCGCGGCAGGGGTTGTCCAGGGGTCCCGATTAACCCTGTCAGTTGCTCGGCACCTTCTGTGGCTTTGATTCAGTGCTCCGTCATCCACCGCCGAGCAGCGACCTCCTTGCCAATTCAGGGAACCAGCAACAACATCGCCATCGCAATCCCCATCACAATTGGATCGTGAACCTCGACCTCAACCGTGATCCGAAACGTCCCGCCAGCGCCCTCCTCCATTCGCATGTCTTGTGGGATCAAGCCATCGTAGTGCGAGTGGGCTTTCCGACGAGGACGAGGCAACATGGTAATTTGATTTATTTTGTCGAGATCCGTGTCTCAATTCCCTGTTTCCCCTCTCTCGATTCTGACTTCCCCCGCTGACTTGCCCTCGCAAACATCCAGCCCGACGCAATCAAGGCTGCGCATTACATCCAACAGCTCGACGACGCCCGCTGCGATGAGAACTGGGATTCCGTGCCTGAGCTGGTCCGCAAGGTGCGGAAACACGCACCGGACCGCGCATGTAGGACACACCCCTCCCCTCCGCCCCCCTTTTTACGTCCCGAGTGATGACTAAAACAACCTCCTGCCAGGCCTCGCCCTAGCCGCCGAAGTCGAGCACGCGATAGCAAAAGCCAGCCTCAAAACCCCCACAACCGCCGCCGACGGCGCCCGTCCCTCGACCGCCTCCACGACCGGCCTCGACGCCGCCGTCCAGCTGCCCCCGCTTTTCTCGGCAATCGACAGCTGCCCCCACCCCGAAGACCGCTTCCAAGCCCGCGTGTGCGCCGGCTGGTTCCTCTGGGTCAGCCGCGAATACACAACCGCACTAACCCACCTCCCACGCACGCTCCTCGACGACGGCAACAGCAGCGACACCCACGCGGTCCCGGCCCCACCACTCACGCCGGAAACCACCACCTCAGAATGGACGCGCGTGTGCGCCCTCAAAGCAGCCTACCTGCGCGCCAACTGCCTGGCGCGCGACGGCTCCCGCGACGGCGCCCTCGACGCCTTTGAATCCGCCCTGCCGGGGCTGGGCGACGTGTGGGCGGCCGGCCCCGCCGCCCGCCAGCAGACGCGCTACTGGGCCGAGCTGTTCCTGACCGAGTACTGCATGCTCGCCGCGCAGGCGCTGCGGGACGGCGCACGCTCGCTGCGCGACGCCGACTGTCTAGTCGCGTTCCGCACCTGGGGCCGGTACTGGGCTGCGGGGAAGGGGTCGGGCGTGCTGCCTGGTGGGCAGGGGTTCCAGGGCAGTGTGCCGAGGAGGAAGGTGTGGGGGGAGTATTATTATGCGTTGTCGGAGATTTTGCAGGGTGATCTGCCGTTTCCGATGGGTGGAGCCGTGGTGCTGGCTGGGGTGGAAGGGGCTTCGGCTAGAGGGCTGTTGAGGGCCGAGCTGAAGAAGGCTGAGATGGTTTATCAGGGGCTGTTGTACAGCGAGACGAGATTCCCCAGGGCGGATGAGCAGCGGGTCGAGGTGGAGGACTTCGTGGGGCGGATGATGCAGAACTGGGAGATTCTGAATGGGAGGGGGTGGAAGGAGTATGATCTGGGCCCGGGTGGGAGGGACTCGGTGTGCCATGGCACGCTGGAGAGCTTGTATGCCGCCGCCGGCAAGACGTACCACTCGACGGCGATTTTGAGGCACATATTCACCGTGCACCTTGCCGTGGCCGAGTTTGACTTGGCGCTTATGTCGTTCGATTCGTGGTACGAGCTGGTAAAGAAGGGCAAGGCGAGGGTACAGAAGACGGGCCACCGCGAGCCCGCGCTGGATGGCAATGCGACCATGTTTGAGACCATCTCGACCTGCATAGCAGCGCTCTGCAGGTTCGGGAGCAGGGAGGCAGCTGAGAAGGCGCACAAGCTGGCGGAGCAGCTTGAGGATATGGTCGAAGAGGAGGAGGACAACGACTCGGAGAGCACTGATCCCCTGGACGAGGTTCCGTCCAGTGTGCTTGCCGTCGCGTGGCAGTCGATCGGGCTGGCTCAGGCCCAGTGGGCACGGATGACGTACGAGCCAGAGTCTCGGTCTACGATCCAGGAGAAGGCGATCCAATGTCTCAGGAGATCGCTTTCGCCGCGACTTGGGCATGCCGCCGATGCGCGAGGCGTGTTTGCCCTGGGGGTGTTGTACGCCGAGCAGCGCAATCTGTCGGCGTCGATAGAGCTGGTCAAGACGGCGCTTCTGGCTGACAAGTCCGCCGGCCAGAGCCGCGAGCTCTGGCTGGGCCCGTATTGGCGGGAGCGGTCGCTGATCCCGCTGTGGCATCTTCTGGCGCTGATGCTGAGCGCGCGTCAGGAGTATTTCATGGCCGCCCGGGCCTGTGAGGGCGCTATTGAGCAGTTCAAGGATCCCTATGTGCTGTTTGGGAGTAAACATCTGAATGGCGGCTACCGGAGCGAACATCTCAAGGAGGCTGGGATCAAGGACGACAGGGCTGGTGACGGTATCGTGGACGAGATGGACGACTACGAGAAGGAGAGCATCCTGCAGATCAAAATGTCGCAGCTTGCCATCCTCGAGCTGGTCGAAGGCCCGGCCGTCGCCGTCAACGCCAGTACGGAGCTCCTCACCTTGTTTCCCCGGCTATTTGGGGATTTGGACAGCAAGGTTGAGCTGTCCAAGGCCGAACCGCCCAAGACCTCGGCCACAACACGCAGCTTCCGGGGCAGCGTGTTTGGGGGCCGGTCCGAGCGGACTGCGCGTCCGAGGCAGAGCGTCGTGCACAACGCCGACAACGAGAGGCTGACTAGGATCCCCACGCGGCCACAGACCACGCAGACCACCCAGAGCGTCGCAACCACCGCGCTGACGCTCCAATCGTCCAACGACGCAGCTGCTGACCCGTACTCGAACCCCAATTCCGACGGCATCATGCGCCGGAGCCGGAACAGCCTGCGCAAGCGCGACCACAGCAGCAGTCGGCAGCGGGCACCCAGCACGGGCGGGCCGCCGGTGCCCCCGCTCGATGGCGACAGGTCCTTTGCCGCGTTTGACGGGCGCAATCTGCCGCAGTACTTCGCCCCCAAGCAAACGGTCGAGCCGCCGAGGGAGGGGCCGACCAGGGCGTCCTCCCGTTCGAGGGCGGCGGGGAGCTCCGAGGTGGCGGCTGCCAGACAGGCGGCCAGGCCGTTGATGCCGCTGCTGCCGTATGTGCAGTTCTCGCCCGAGCATAACCGGCGGCGGAGGAAGGCGATCCTGGCCAAGGTGTGGCTGGTCATTGCGGGGTTCTATCGCCGGGCTGGCCTGCTGGAGGATGCGAACAAGGCGGTTGCTGAGGCGCAGGTGGTTGCGCTGAGCCTGGAGGCGGACGTTTTGAATGACGCGTCGGGCGAGCTGTCGGTGCGGCGAGCGGGGTGGGGCATGGAGAAGAGTGCGGAGGAGGTGTCGGCAGATGTTTGGGCGGAGGTAAGTTCTTTGAGACAAACCTGGGCTGGAAAGACTGGACCGAACTGGATGCTGACTGCTCGCAGAAAGGACACCTCTCGCTCGCCCTCGAGCGGCCGTACCAGGCGCGTGCCGACTTCGAGACGGCCCTAACGCACTTCCCAGACCACTCAGGCGCCATCATCGGACTGTCTAACATTCTCTTGGACATCTACACCGAGAAACTGCTGCCCCCGCCGGTCGTGCCGGGACTGGACTTTGGCGGGCTGTCCCTGACCAACGCGAGCATCTTTGCGTCCACCCCGGACCTGACCGCCTCCCCTCCCCTCCCCGACAAGCAGGACAAATACCCCGCGCTGCCCTCAGCCCCGCTCGGCCTCGGCCCAACAAACACTCCCAGACCAAAACCCAAACCCGCACCCGAGCAGCAGCCAAACGGACGTTCACCCTCGCCCTCACCACCCCCGCCACTGCCACCAACACACTCGGGGGGACCGTCGTCGTCGCTCCTCGGCCCGCCGCTGCCGCCGCCGCACAGCGCCACGTCGCTCCCGCTCAACGACAGGCTGGCGGCGCGCGACCGCGCGTACGGCCTGCTCTCGGGGCTAACCAGGCTGGGGCGCGGGTGGAACGACTCGGAGGCGTGGTTTGCGCTGGCGAGGGCGTACGAGGAGAGCGGGCAGCTGGATAAGGCGAGGGATGCGCTGTGGTGGTGTGTTGAGTTGGAGGATGGGAGGGGGGTTAGGGGCTGGGATGTTGTTGGGGGTGGGTATGTTTTGTAGACGTCCCAGGGAACTTAGGGGGGGTTGAGGGGGGGTTATTGATAGATTGGTGTGGGGTTTGGCTGTGGGGAGTAGGTATAGATAAAGTGGCGTGGATTATTAATGTGAAGTGGCAGTTCATTATGGCTGCTGTAGTGTATGAGAGACTGTGAGCAGCCGTAGTGGTGGTGTGTTGTCTGTCTCAGGGGCAGGATGGATGGCCAGCCAATGAGGATTTGTCTTTGTGACCCACTTCTCATTCCTCGCTCGTCTTTCACCTTTCACCTCTGCTTCCGCCGCTGTCACACACGCTCACACACTTCACCAGTTTCACACACACGATATCACAACGGTGAACCGTCTCCTGCCCAACATCTGGGAAAACTTACGACACGCTGTTTAAACAACCACATTTCATCCTTCCGTCCATTTAACGGCCCGACAAAAAGCCCACCTCAGAGAGCAAAAACGGAGCCGAAAGAAAAAGAGGGAAACAGACGAGACAGGGAAAGACGAAGACCAAAGATAGCCCACCATGACACCGGCAGCAAAAGCAACCACCTCAACCCTGCCCGAGCTCACGCTCATCGTGGCCGCCACGCAGCAGATGGGCATCGGGCGCAACGGCACGCTCCCCTGGACGGGCCTGCGCAAAGAGATGGCCTATTTCGCGCGCGTCACCAAGCGGCTGCCGCCCGGTCTTGCTTCTGCTCCTATTTCTTCTTCTGGGCCGTCACCTTCAACCTCAACCGAATCAACATCACCCCCACCCCAAAACGCCGTCATCATGGGCCGCAAAACATGGGAGAGCATCCCCCCGCGCTTCCGACCCCTCCCAGGCCGGCTGAACGTCGTCATCTCGCGCTCTGCCCAACCACAACCCCAACAAGGAACAGCAGAACAACAACAGGGCGTCCTAACCCTCCCAAGCCTCGACGCAGCCCTGCACCACCTCTCCACCCTGACCACCTCCTCTCCCCCCCAGCTCGGCCGAGTCTTTGTCATTGGCGGCGGGCAGATCTATGCCGCCGCCCTCGCGCGGCAGAAGGAGGCGCGGAGGGTGTTGCTCACGCGGGTGAAAGCCGAGGGGGAGGATTGGCGGGAGGGGGAGTATGAGTGTGATACTTTTTTTCCGGTGCGGTTGAGTGACGAAGGTGAAGGGGGGGAGGAGAAGGGGTGGAGGAGGTGTGGGCAGGAGGAGATGGATCGGTGGGTTGGGGAGGAGGTGCCGACGGGGGTGCAGAGGGAGGGAGGGGCGGGGTATGTGTTTGAGATGTGGGAAAGGGTGGATTGATGGGTGTTGTGGTTTGGTTTGGTTGAGGCTACTTTACAGTATGGTACATGTACATGGTTTGTCTGAGACAGACAGACAGAGAGGGAGAGAGAGAGAGAGAGACAGACAGACAAAAAAACAGAAATCGCCCCGTGCCTCATGCCGAAATCCCCGCCTGCGCAAAGGCAGTCTTCATCGCCGCCGCGGGCAGGTCCACCGTCTTAAACATCTCCCCAAGCGACGGGAAAACCTTGTCACCAACCACCTCAATCTCATCATCACTCAACTCAGCCAGCTCCATCACCCCGGCACGCATCCACCCCACAACAGCCGCCACAGCGCGCACATCCACATCCTCCCTTGCCTTGAACAAATTCCGCCACACGGCCGCGGCCAGCACGGCGTCGCCCTTGACGAGGCCCTCATCGCACGCCAGGATCAGCCCGCGCCACTGCACAAACAGGTCCTTGAGGTAGCGCTGGCGGATCATGCGCGACGACAGCTCGTGCACGTCCTCCATCTTGGCCTCGGCCTGGTGGAAGAAGTGGTTGACCAGCTGCTCCTGCCACGCCTGCTGCGCGGTCGCGTCCAGGCAGCGGAAGCGGACGACCAGCAGGTACATGTGCAGCATGGTGACGTGCGCCCAGGTGCTGAAGGTTGGGAGGAGGCTGAGGTCTGTTGTGGTGTGGTGTTAATTTTCTTCGGTTTTACTCTCCTACGAGTAGTTTTGTTGGCGGAACAGAGGGGAAATACCATTGTGCCACGGCCCGCCGTTGCTGGTGCCAATTTCCTCGCCGTCGGCCGTCGTCTGCACCGTCCCCGCCTTGCGGTCGGCGACCGTGATGGCGTAGTCGGCCTGGGCGGCGCAGGTCTTGTACATGCGCTCGGTGATGTTGTAGACGTAGTAGGTGCTCTTGCCCGAGGCGAGGCTCTGGGCGACGCGGTCGAGGAGCATATTCTTGATGTTGAACTTGTGGCGCGGCGGGGTCGTGTGGAGGGATCGTCGTGCGGTTCGGGCGGGTGTGGTGGTCTTGGACAGGAGGGATGTTGTGAGACTCGTCGAGGTGGTCGAGGTTGTTGTCGTCGTCGAAGCCATCGAACTCGCGCATCGTAATAATGAGGGCGCCAATGACCCGCTCTCGAGCAGGTTCTGGCGGAGAGGCGCACCTAGCCTCCTGGGCAGCTGGCCGAGGCCCGCGCTGCAACTGCGACACGCCATTGCGGGTGATCCGGGACGACGAGGGGTGTTGCAGAGGTGGGAGGGTTCTGGGTTCGTCCCATGTCGTCGAGCTCGTCTTGGGTTCAAAAACATTATCGGAATGAGAGTTGATAAGGGTTAGGGTTCACCGAGCGTCTTCGTCAATTGTCCACCATGAGACACTCCGATGATCAGAAGGCTCATATCCGAATAACAAACCCCTTCGTGACAAATTCATGTCACAGGTATAGATGTAAAGTTAATATCGGATCCCTGCGAATCCCCATCCAGTCTATGATGCTTAGATCTAACCCAAACCAGTGCCTGATGCTCCTTGATGCCCCTGATGCTGTCCCAGATACGGATACAGTACACATACACTCTGTTATACATGCTCGACGCTCGACTCGGCGCTAATCCAGCTCGGAAAACACCAGCGAGGCATTCGTACCGCCAAAGCCAAAGCTGTTGGACATGGCCACCCTGACCTTCTTCTCCTGTGCCACCCCCGGCACAAAGTTGAAGCCAGCGCCGACATTCGGGCTGCTCAGGTTCAGCGTGGGCGGGATGGCGTTCTAAAAGCCGACTGTCAGCTAACGACTCCGCATACTGCCGGGGATGGGTGCTCACCTCGGTAATGGCAAGGATCGAAAACACGGCTTCGATGGCGCCCGCTGCGCCCAGGAGATGTCCGATGGCGCCCTTGGTGCTGCTCACCGTCACCCTGCTCTCATCCTGCACTCCGTCGGCACCCGCCATCAACGACCGAATGGCCACCGCCTCGGCCGCATCCCCAACCAGCGTCCCCGTGGCATGGGCATTGATGTAATCGACCTGTCCCGGCTTAACGCCGGCATTCTTCAGCGCCCGCCGCATGGCCGACAAGGCCCCCGAGCCATCCTCCCTCGGCGCCGTCATGTGGTGCGCATCGCCACTGCACCCATACCCCCTCAGCTCGGCCAGGATCCTGGCGCCCCGGCGCTTCGCGTGCTCCAGCTCCTCCAGCACCACCACGGCGGCACCCTCGGCCACGACAAACCCGGCGCGGTCGGCGTCAAACGGGCGGCAGCTGGCAGGCGGGTCGTGGTTGAAGGCGGTCGACAGCGACCGCGACCGGCCAAAGCCGGCAAAGGTCAGCGGGTGGATGCACGACTCGGCGCCGCCGGCCACCATGACGTCGGCGTCGCCAAAGGCAATGAACCGCGCGGCGTCGCCGATCGAGTGGGCGCCCGTGGTGCAGGCCGTCGTCGCGGCGTGGTTCGGCCCCCGCAGGCCGTAGCGCATTGCTATGTGCCCCGCGGCAAGGTTGATCAGGATCTTGGGCACAAACAGCGGCGAGACCTTTTTGTAGCCCTATATTTCACAGAGTGGTACAGCAAGTCTCAGTATGTTGAAAGTAGTTTCGTATTTAGCTGGGTAGATAGGTAGGCAAGCCAAGTAGTAACAAAATTAATCATGCAAAGCAAAAGAGAGAGACAGAGAGAAAGAAGGGCTGGGCGTACCCCTCGGTCAAAGGCCACGCTGGTGGCATAAAAGTCGTCGAGGTTCCCGATGCCGCTTCCCAGACACACGCCGGCCATCTCGCGGTCCTCGTCGGTCGTCGGGCGCCACCCGGCGTCGCGCATGGCCATCTCGGCGGCGGCGACGGCATACTGGGCAAAAGTGGACATGCGCCGCTGGTCGGACGCATCGAGCCAGTCCGAGGGGCGCCACAGCCCGTTGGCACGTTCACTATGCTGTGACTGCGATGGCGACGATGCCCCCGTCGGCACGAGGCCGGCCACGGTGCTGGTCAGGTCGCGCCACTGGGCCTGCTCGACGGCGTCCCTGCCGCGGCTGGCGACGCTGACGAGCCCGGAGTCGGACGCCAGCAGCCGCTGCCAGGTGCGGCGCACGCCAACGCCCAGCGGGGTGATGGCCCCGAGGCCGGTCACGACGACGCGCCGCATGTTAGGCCATTCCAGGATTTTTCTCTCTCTTTTTTCGTTGCGAGCGGTGGGTGGTGGTGGTAAATATGGTAGGAAGAAGATGCAATGTTGAAATGTTTGAAATGTTAAAACAGTGAAATGCCAGCCGAAAATGGTAGCAAACTGAGCAGAGCTCGACGGAAGCTCAATTGAACTAAGCTCGGTCTGGACTAGCGCAGATGGGAGCTGGATCTCTGCATGGACCCCTTGTTTCGAAACCCCAGACGCAGTTCCAGACCAGAACCAAAACTTGTGGGGACAAAGCGAGTCTCCAGTCTCCGGGGCCACTTGGCCGGAAAGCGCCATGAATAAGACGGGCCAACGCGCAAACACACCACGAGGAATCGACACAAGGAGCTTGTTTTCTCCTGCGCAACGCCGGTTTTGATGGGAATTGGGTAGTCCGAGTGGGATAACGTTGCTGTGAAAATTGAGAACCTGCGCAGCACCTGAAGTCCTGAACAGAAACACGACACGGAACCCAGACAAAAGCAAACCCTCACCACAGCATCGTGGACTCGGACATCGACGCTCTCATTATATTTTATCAATTGGCGATCGTTGGGTTGGCGGGGCACCGGAGTGACACCCTTTTCTTTTCTTTTTCTTTCTTCGGTTCTTCTTTTTATTTTGTTCATTTTTGTCTTCTTTTTTTTCCCCGGCTTCAACTTCCTGCGATAACGGACCGGCTCATTCGATATCCAAACACACCACTGTCCCCCGGGACAAACACACATACCCTAGGCTCATCGTGTTGCCGGCTCTCCTCGGTGCTCATAGGATCATAAACTCTTGAGAACACCCTCTGATCCCATGTTGGTGCCCGGGTAGTCAATCTGTACATCTGGCCTCACTCTCCCCAAGGGGAACTTCGCCATGGCCCGACCCTCGAGCTCCACCTCTCGCCCTGTGGCCCTCCAACGTCTTCCATCAAACACCCAGGGAAACTCCCAGGACGGCCAATCCAAGCCAGAGTCCACCTCAGAAACCCCAGGTCCAGGTCCAGGACCCTCCTCAACCGCCCAAAGACCCCAACGGCCACAGAGCCCACAGAGCCCCCTCACGCACCTCAAGGCCCGCCTCTCCCTCTTCACGAACACCGGCCCCAGTCACAGCAACCACGACCAGGCCGACACCCACTCCGACTCGGGCTCCGAGTACGAGCTCCTCCTCGACCCCAACCTCCCCGCGGACTACTCTCAACGCCACCAGGCCCTCCCGCGCCACTCCCTCTCCACCCACGACCACGCCGAAGACGCAACCAAGTCCTCTCTGGACTCAGACCGCGCCCCTCTAGTACCACCAAGCGGCGAGAGAAGACGCAGCGAAGATGACGACGACGACGACGAGGATGCCGCAGACACAGTGGTCGAAGACTCGCCCTACCCGGAGGTCCGCGCCGCCGTCCACCCGTACGACGACGACACCCTGCCGTGCAACACGCTGCGCGCCTGGGCCATCGGCCTGTCGCTCATCTTCCTCGGTGCGAGCATGAACACGCTGTTCTCGCTGCGGTCGCCGAATATCAGCCTGGGCGCGCTGATTGCTCAGGTCATTGCTTGGTATGTGCTCGGTGCTGTTTCTTTCTTCTTTGCTGAGTGGTGGACAGAAGAAGACGATGGTTATCTTAGTAAAAACAGCAGCTGACAAACGAGGCAAAACGAACAGGCCACTAGGCCGAGGCTGGGCGCGGTTCGTCCCGGACAAGGAAGTGACGCTGGTGCTGCCGTGGCCCGGGGCTAAGGCCGGGATGCTCAAGCGGGTGCGCATTCCCCTGAACCCGGGCCCGTTCAACGTCAAGGAGCATGCCATCATCGTCGTCATGGCGAGCGTCTCGTTCTCGGTCGCCTACGCTACCGACATCATCCTGGCCCAGAAGGTGTTTTATCACCAGGACTTTGGGCTGCTGTGGCAGTTGTTGTTGGTTGTTTCGACGCAGAGCTTAGGGTATGGGATTGCCGGGATGATGAGGAGGTTTTTGGGTGAGTTTTTTCTCTTCTTTTCTTAGATTTCTCTCTTCCTTTTTGTGGTGAGGGGGAGAGAGAGAGAGTTTGGGATCGTTTGACCTGGAAAAGAAGAATACTTACCAGTGACTACCCACCGTAGTGTATCCCGCGTCGATGATCTGGCCAGGCAACCTCGTCTCGGTGACCCTCATGAACGCCATGTACGAGACCAGCGACGACCGTGACCCGACCGTCGTCGGCGGGTCCATGCCCCGGTACCGCTGGTTCGCCCTCATCACCCTCGGCTCGTTCGTCTACTACTTCATCCCGGGCTTTCTGGCCCAGTTCCTGAGCTCGTTCGCCTTCGTGACGTGGCTGGCCCCCGAGAACCCCGTCGTGAACCAGCTGTTTGGCTATTCCACCGGCCTGTCGTTGTTGCCCATCACCTTTGACTGGACGCAGATTACGGGCTTTGTGGGTTCGCCACTGATCCCGCCTTGGTGAGTGACAGTCATGTTTTTGATCGAGTCAGGAGTGGCTAGAGCTGATGATTCCAGGCATGCAATTGCCAACACCATGATCGGCGTCGTCGTCTTTTTTATCTTCCTTGCAGGCGCCCTGCACTACAGCGGGGCTTGGTACTCCCAGTACCTCCCCATGAGCGACTCCAACACGTACGACAACACGGGACGGCAGTACAACGTCTCTCGCATCCTCTCCGCCGACTTCACCCTGGACGTGGAGGCGTACAACAACTACTCTCCCCTGTTTTTGAGGTAAGGGGTCAATTCTATCCACCTCACTGTGACGCTGACGAGAAACAGCACGACCTTCGCCATCGCGTATGGCTTGTCCTTTGCCGCCATCTCCTCCTTGCTCGTGTACACGTACCTGCATCACGGCAAGACCATCTGGCGGCAGTACAAGAGTAGCACGACAGAGAAGCCCGACATTCACATGAAACTAATGCGGCGGTACAAGGAGGCCCCGACGTGGTGGTACATGTCACTGTTCTCCATCGTATGTTGTTCTCCTTAGTCGCTCGTTTCATGCTACTCCGACGTTAACCCATTCATGCACAGATGCTCTGCATCGGCTTCGTAACGGTCCTCGCATGGCCCACCAACCTGACCTGGTGGGCGTTCCTGCTGGCTGTGTTCATCTCGTTTGCCTTCTCCCTGCCGATTGGTATCATCCAGGCTGTGACCAACAACCAGATCGGCCTGAACGTCTTGACCGAGTTTGTCTACGGGTACATCCAGCCCGGCAGACCTCTGGCGCTTATGATGTAAGCGACGCCCCCTTTTCCCTTCTGATATCGATGTCCCAGTATTCTAATGATGGCAGCTTCAAAACGTTTGGATACATCACCATGTCCCAGGCCCTCACCTTCGTCTCGGACCTCAAGTTTGGCCACTACATGAAGATCCCGCCGCGCACCATGTTCATGGCCCAGGTCGTGGCCACCACTTTTTCTTGCTTCGTGCAAGTCGTCGTGCTCAACTATGCGCTCAAAACGATCCCCGACGTTTGCGAGCCCAACCAGCCAGACCATTTTACATGTCCTGGCGGCCGAGTCTTTTTCTCTGGTAAATTCTTCCGCTTGCCCCCCCTTTTTTCACCGTGTTTTCCTCGGTCCAGAACCAAAGTTAACCATTTATCTCTGTTCGCCAGCCTCGGTAATCTGGGGTCTCATCGGCCCAGCACGCATCTTCTCCCCGCGGCAGATCTACTCGTCCCTCTTTTTCTTCTTCCCCCTCGGCGCCATCACCCCGCTCATCATCTACCTCCTCGCCAAGTCCCGCCCCAAATCCTTCCTGCGCTACCTCATGGCGCCCGTCATCTTTGGCGGTGCCGGCTCCATCCCGCCTGCCACCCCGCTCAACTACCTCAGCTGGGGCGTTGTCGGTTACGTGTTCCAGTACGTGATCAAGAAGAGGCGGTTTGGCTGGTGGAGTCGGTTGAACTTCTTGACCAGCTCCGGGTTGGATCTCGGGCTGGCGCTGAGCACGCTGGTGATTTTCTTTGCGTTTACGTTGAGGGAGGTCGCGCCGCCGAGCTGGTGGGGGAATGAAATCGGGAAGGATACGATGGATTATAGGGGGGATGCGGTGCAGGTTGTTGTTGAGGGCGGGAGGACGTTTGGGCCGGCCAGTTGGTCACATTAGCCAACTGCATACAACTTGATGGGTAGGCATCAAGCGGTGCAAACCATGAAACATGTTTATCTCTCTGTGGACGTGGCCCGGCCAAGATCCTCGGAGGGTTGTCTTACATCGGTACTTGCCTCCGATGCTGTGTCACCATCCACAACCCGCACGATGATCTCGATGCAATGCACCCAATCGACAGCTTCCATGCAGCCCGTGTGTCACACACCCTTCCTCTTCATCACTGTCGCACCGAAATTCCACACCCCCTGCAACACACATCACCTCATAACCATCATCTCCGAGTCAGATCCGATCCAAGATCCAAGCTTTTTGGGTTTGATGTTTTGTGCTGTTCCTTGTTTTTCCAATTTCTTGTTGCCAATCCACCATAACTGAATAAGATGGCGAGATTATTGTCCGACTCCTCGGTAAGCATATGAAAAGCGGTGAGACGCAATCCCTCGAGGAAGACCCTGCGACTTACATACATACCTACCTAGATATTCCGTACACCCTCCGTTCCCCACTGCCTGGCAGGCGGGCAGGGGTATATACGTCCTTGCCTGGGTACCTACCGAACGGAGTATTCCGCGACTTTTGTGCCAGGTAGTCAGGATAAATGTCCGCTTTCGGTATCCCCTTCCCCCTCTCTTGTCGCCGTGGCCGGCCGACAACCAGGCTTCTCTCGTTGCGAGACGCTGCACCGAACGTGGGTTGTCTCATGGCACATCCGCGTCTATCCGGACGTACTTTGTACTTTTTTCTTTCTTTTCTCTTTCTTTCTTTTTGACCCTCTTTTTTTCCTTTTTTCCACTTCTTTTTTTCCTTCTTTTTTTCCTTCTTTTTTTCCTTCTTTTTTTCCTTCTTTTTTTCCTTCTTTTTTTCCTTCTTTTTTTCCTTCT
>JAMAKR010000061.1:80677-134626 GCA_023628425.1 Chaetomiaceae sp. PYS4301M
TTCCTTCACACCACACCACACCATAGGCATGCCTTTTTTATATGTGTTTGTAAAAGCCACGCACCCGCAACCCTCCCACTCAGGAAAAGGGGGGTGGGAGAGAAAACGCAGAAAATACTCAATGCCGCGAACGCCACCAAGAAAAAGTCTACATTCCATCGTCAGTTCATCCTCCGAGCCATTAAAGTCGGTCAACTCCCACCGCCACCCACTCTAGCCACTGTACGGAATACATACATGAATACCGGATTTGGTTACCAAGTAGTCAGGGGCCATCTCTTCAACCCCCGCCCCCTACGTACCCACCACATACAACGTACCTTGCACAGTACATAGTACATACATAGTGTATGTATGTAGGTACATACCTAGGCAGCCTGTCCCAGGGCCCAGGGCCACAGTTAAGGGCGGCTCGCTTATCGGCAGAACGCGTGGAATGTGATTGCTCCTTCTTTTTTATTGGTATGTCTGCATGCTGCTTTGGGTGGTGTGATGTGTGTAATGGATGGTGGGATCGCAAATGCGGCCGCAAGTCCGGTGGCGTTCGGGTTGTGTGTGTACAGAGGTACCTGGCGAGGGATGGAGCTGTGTACGTGTAGGTCAAGGTATGGATGTGCCCAAGCTACCCAAGCTACCCAGGCTGACCGCCAGATCTCTGTCTCGGTTTCCGCCACCATCATCACCACCACCACCACCACGCTGGAACAAGAAGAAACCCCCAGGCTACCTGCTTGCTTGCTGGCGGGGGGAGCGACCCTGTGTGCGTGCGTAAGTGTTGTGGAGTTAGTAAGCTAAGCCCAGGGTGTTAGTTAAACCCGGCCTATCGGAAGCTTGCCCGGTCCCTTTTTTGGTCTCTCCATTTGAAACGGGTGTGTCGGAGGATGGGTTGCCCGGTTTTTTCTTTCTTTTTTTCATTTTTTGAGACGGGTGTTGGGAGGATGGATGATCGGAGTTTCCCGGCGCCGGCACCTACTCCGTACGTTTATGTGGGCTAGCTCGCTGGCATGGTTCGAGAGGCGGGGGGCGGGGCCGCGGGGGATTGCTGTCAAACGGGCACTAGTTTTTTCTTCTTCTTTTCCCCCTCTCCTTTTTTTCTGTCTTCTCTGATCCTGTTGGCTGGCCCGGGAGGAAGGACAAGGGGAAAGGGGAGGGGGTGTGGCTGGTTTCGTTTCGGTTTTTTCCTTCCCGGTCCTTCGGCTGAGAGGAACGCTGCTTTTTGGGAAAGGATGGGAGGGCAAGGGAAATGGGGGGAAGAAGAAGAAGGAGCGGTAACGGTGTTGAACGTTTGCACTGACATTGACTCAGACAGGTACAAGGTAACTAGTGTAAGTCATGTGCGCAGCAGCTCATCAACGACAAAAACCCCCCGGCGGTGGCCGTCCTGTCCACCCTTAGCTATCTCCGGAGTCGGGGCCGAGCTGGGAATCGGGCAGGGGTGTGGGCCTTGATCGACGGGAAGCGGCTTGCGAGCCACGAGGGAATGTGCAGCCGCGAGCAGGAATCGCCGGTTTGTTTGCTGGCAAACAAAACCTGGACCCCTTCTTACCCCGCCCTCCTTCTCCTCCACCAGACGAGTCCATTCGCAAACCCCAGCAGTTGAGAAGCCCGCTGCGAAATAAGGGTCCATCAGAATCGTAAACCTTCTCAACCCCCTTGCAACGCCAGTGCAGCTGTCATGAACTTGAGGCTCCACAAGCCCGCCCCGTCGGTTTTTCTAGCCACTCTTCTAGAAAATGATCGACCAGTGAGCGGCCAGGCGGCTGCATGTTGCACCGTCTCCACTGCCGATACACGAGGTGCTTGCAGGCGGTCAGCGAATGCTAAGGTCGCACTAGGCAGGGGCACTTACATCCTTCCATCCCACATAGCACACAGTAACGTTAACGCTGGTTAGGCAGTGCTTTTTTTGCTCCCTCAACGCACTGGCGCCCGCGTCTCTGCTCCAGGTTCATCAATCACCGGCCCCCTCCTTCCCCCATTTCCCCTGCTTATTAGTATCCTTGCGTTTACTCGTGGGCTGTGAATTGCAGGACTGTCGCTTGGGTTCTGCTTGCGCCATGGATTCGGGGCTCCCGGGCTTGTCCGTGCGCCGGGACTTGGAGCCGAGAGATGACCCCATTCGCCGGGAACCAGACGATCTGCTCCCACAAGGCCAAGAGCTATCCCCAGCTTGGATGCCTTGGTTGAACGGCAGGTTGTTTGTCATACTTTTTCTCACCGGCGCTGGTGGACCTTTGTTTCTGACCTTGCGCCACGTCGGCCGTCATGGCCCTCGGTCATGTCGAGAGATGGAGCCACGAGTCCCGGAGATTGGTTGACGAGCCGTTGCCAGCATGCGGTCGAATCCGCATTGTGCGATATCCCGCCGAATCAGCCGTTCGCTGCTGGTATGTGTCTCTTTGCCTGTGTATGCGTGCGTGCGTGCGTGTGTGTGTGTGTGTGCCGGGTTGCAACAAAAGGAGAGAACTTTCGCATCGCTCGCCGGAGTCAACCGCGGTTCTTTGCGTGACCCGATGCGGTGTGACCACCCTGTTCCCTACCCCTTGTTCCCAGCTCTTCGTCCCAAGTACAAGTATTGCACCAGGGCCATCATTCGCCATTGCTCGCCATCCCCTGGCCCAAAGTCATTCCAAACATCCCTTTCGCTGTACCAAGGCCCTCGAGAACTGCCCCTTACTCTCCTGACCCCTTCCGCTTCTCACCACCTTGACGCCGCCATGGGCCAGATGATACCCGACCCCAAGCCCCCTCGGGCCCCGATGGGGCTCAAGACAAACGGCCTGCACAAGAAGCCACAGAACAACGCGACCTTCACCGACAGGGTGATAGCCGCCACCGGGCCAAATGCCGATCGCCGCTTAGTCGAAGTGATGCCCAGTCTCGTGCGCCATCTCCACGCCTTCGCCCGCGAAGTGAACCTGACAGTTGCCGAGTGGATGGCCGCTGTTGAATTCGTGAGCAAAACCGTCTCTTGTCGACCGGCCGACGGTTCTCGTAGCTATCCGTACATCCGGGCTGACGTGCTGCTGCCTCGCCACAGATCAACGAGTGCGGCAAGATGTCCGATGACAGGCGAAACGAGACGCAGCTGCTGTGCGACATCGTGGGGCTCGAGAGCCTGGTTGACGACATCACGGCCAAGATGCTGGCTACTTCGAGCACCGAGACCCCCTCGGCCATCCTGGGCCCCTTCTATCGGCACGACGCGCCGTTGCTGCCAAACGGTACCTCCATCGTCCAGAACCTCAGTCCGTCGGTCCCTTGGTACGAGAAGGCAGTCGAGGATTCGGCCTTTGTGACGGGTCGCGTTCGTTCGAGCTCGGGTGCTCCCATAAAGGGGGCCGTTGTGGACGTGTGGCATTCGGCGCCGAACGGGTTGTACGAGCAGCAGGACGAGTCGCAGCCGGAGATGAATTTTCGGGGACGATTCCAGACAGATGCGGACGGCCGCTATGCCTTCTACGCGCTGAGGCCGGTCGCGTACCCAATACCCGATGACGGGCCGGCAGGGCGCCTGTTGGCCTTGTTGGATCGGCATCCCTATAGGCCGGGCCACATCCATTTTATCGTCTCGGCGCCTGGGTTCCGGGCGTTGACAACCCAGTTATATGACGACCGGGACGAATACATTTCCAACGATGCGGTATTTGCTGTCAAGGATGAGCTGGTAGTCAAATTCTTGCCGCGGCAGGGGGATGCCAAAGCGAGGTGGTCACTCGAGTACGACTTCGTCCTGGGCCGGAGCTGAGCTTTGCGGTAGCGAGTGGTCATACACGTCGGGTGGGCGGAGCGGTCTTCAATTTAGCCTTGTATTTCTCAAAGAAACTGTGTTTCCGGGACTGTGTCTCACTTGGCCTGGTCGATTGCTGCTTCAGAAAACCGCTGATACGCCGAGCAAGGCGTGTGGCGTTTGCACGGTGCCCCAGATCCTAATCTCGTGCTTTCCCGCTCTGCCGTTTGCCGTCAAGACTCTCGCTTCATAAACCAGGCTTGTCTAAAATTCTCTCGCTCTGAATCAGCTAAAAGTATGCACGGGGAGAGGAGTAGGCATCAGTGAGTCCCGCGGGGTCAAAAGTACGCACCGTAAGGTTCTGTCGGTGTGCCAATCACCGGCGGTGGGAATTGCAATGCAAGAGTGCTGAGGCCTGGTGCCACTGAAGAAACGGGGGGCAGGTGCTTGATGAAGCTCGTCCACAAGCCGTCAAACTCAAACTCGACGTTCCCGCTGTGCGGCTCCGAGCCCTCGATCGACGAGTGCGCCGAGACACTCGGTCGGCTGCCTACAAGAGACACAGGAGGAATATGGATATCCGGCGGGGTCATCCCACTGACTCGCGTATCCAGTACCACGCTGGGAGGCTGTGTGGACAGAATGTCATGGAGGGACATTTTCGGCATCGATGGCGGGGTCAACAGACCGGGATCAGATCCGTTGACTGCCTGAGAAACGCTTCGTCCGTGAGTGCTGGAGGCGATCCCATGGATGGAGTGCTCGGAAGCCGGGCCAGACCGTGCAGTTTGGTTGTGGAGGCAGCTGAAATCATCAGAGAGCCGGGGCGCCGGGTAGGCATGGTCACGAGTCCACTTGATAACCACTTCGGCGAACCTCGTGATGATGTCAAGAACGCGCCGTGCTTGCGGATCAATCTCGGCGCAGTACTCCATAATAGCAATGGCAGCACGCATGGTCTCGCCGTATTCTTCCGTGTAGTACAGCGACGAGAATTGGTTCATAAGAATGACCAAGCTTGCAGCAAAGATGAAGTATCTGGACCAAAGTTAGCCGCCTGTGGGTTTTAAAAGATGTATCAGTAACATTTGTCAAAGCAGTCTCACATGATGAAGGGGTTCCTGCGGGGGAGGTAGCCATCCTCCCATGCGGAGCGAGCCAGCTTGATTGTCCTGTAAGAAGCAACAACACAGGCCTCGGAAAACCTTGCCATTGCCGATTCTCGAATTTGGGGCGACTTCTTGATGCCGGACCGTTCCTCCACAAGCATCCAGTTATGCATGACAAAGAGTTGCCGGGTGAGGAGTACGAGCGAATGCAACGACAGGAGGTTGGCATGGAGCGAGGCCATTCCATGGGCCGGGATCGAGGGGCCTCCGGCCGATTGTCGTCGATATGACCGCGCGCGAGAAGCCTGATCCCAGTCCTTGCACATGTCCAGTATCTCTTGCACTTTGGTGGTCGAGATCTTTCTCCGCGAGAACACCTTGAGCGTCACGCCGATGACCTGCGCTGTCTCGACGCATGAGTCGAGGCTGCTTGCATGGACGGGGTCAAACCCGGGCCCACCAACGGCTCGAATATCAACGCCGCCGCCGTTTGGCAAAATTTTGCATGAGCAGTCGTCCTCCGATATGGCAGCAGGTCGTCCCAATGTGGCAGCCAAGAAGCGATCAAGGATGAACAAGGACTTCCACAAGCTTCTCCTGGCTCTCATCTCCGCTGGCGTAAAGATGACATCGCACATCGTCTCCTCACGGTGCAAGCCCAGAGCGTAGGCAGAGCGAACAGCCATCCCTAGTGAGGCGGTTAGCGTCCAAGGAAACAGAGACGTGTGCGTGCGCCAGTGCGTGAGTGCGTGTGTGCATCTGCTAGAAGGACGAACCTAAATATGCATATGCCGTGTTCCTCTTAGACACTATGAGCATGTAGACAGTCATCAAAGATAATGCTTGGATAGACCAGAAGTCGGCATCTTCGAAGCCGGCGCTGGGGTCGCTCAGGGACCTGGCGCTTCGAAAGAAGAGCTCCGCCCTGTTGGGATGGGCGGCCAGCTGCTTCTGCACCACAGCCTCTTCTTGGCTGTTCGGGGCGGGTGCTGCCAGTAGCAGACCGAGCGCCAGCACCAGATAGAAGTTGCAGAGGAAATAGTTGCTAGCTGACAGGGGGTCTCTGTAGCAATCGTCCACCGACCGAAGGAACGAGGCCTTGTCCAGAATCTCGATCAAGCCGCAAGTCTGGCAACATCAGCAACTCTTCGTTCTCGCCACAGCAGGGCTAACTAACATTGGTAAAATACGATGCCACAAGGACATCGGCTGTCTTCTTATCTGGCAATGGACTTGGGACCGGCACATTCGGGGGGAACTCAATGATGGTCTCCAATATACGATGCCTCTTAGGATCATCGATAAATGGTGAGCCCAGGTCCGAACCTGCGGTGTTCTCGACGATGATGCGAATCAACTGCAGGATGGACAGCGTAGACGCATCTCCAATGTAGACTAAACGGCCGGTCAGATAAATCTCAGCAAGAGAAACAAAGGTGTTGAGAATGCCTACGGAGACGCCCGGTCTGGTCCTGCAGCATCCTAGTCTCTGTGTAAATGTTAGTCTCCTCGGATAACCCGTTGGTATGGTTCCGACTCGGGAGCTTCTTGAAGCTGTGGTGGAAGGGACCTTGTCGAGCATGGTCTGGGACCACAGACATCGACAATGGTAATTGCGTTGGTGTCAGCCCCGACATGCGCAGGTCTCCCGGGTGCTGGTCGCTCTTCCGCACCTGGTCCCAAGGCTGCATTGCGTCGTGGGCTTCGGGTGGTGTAGCGTCTGATGTCTCGACAGCCGAGTGAATAGAAGGGGGAGACGTGTCCAAGTGGCGCCGCTTAGTCGGTGACGCGAGAGAGTCCGCAACATCTTCGGAGGCGTTGTTCGGAGTGTAGCAACACGCCAACTTCCTCCTGAGACAGGTTTGGCAGGGTTTCAAGCCATTGCACTGGTTGGGAGGTATCAGCGAGGATGCAGGTCATCAGAGAGCCCCAGCCGCAACACCAAGGCCGCAGGCAAGTCGTGTGAGTCGGGGAGGGAGAGATTCTGGCAAGGAGATCCGACCCAGTATTCGTCCCGAGAAACGAAAATGACCATGGCGCCGTCTGTCGGAGTCCACCGACTGTGATGTCCGGGAATGCCCCCCCCCCCCTCAAAACCCCCCAAGCCAGTCCGCATGCACATACTGACGACGGGTTGGCAGGATCAAGACGTCGTCTGGCATGTACACGCACACTTGTGCCACTTTCGTCGGGTCGCCATCCTCCCTGCGGCCCCGTGCCTCGTAGCAGGTCGAGCGAGCACGACCCCGACTGGGGGTCAGGGCTGTTCTGCTGAGGCAACAGGCATTACCCTCGAGCAATGAGCACCAGTACTAGGTGTATCCCAAGGAAGGATATGGAGGTAGAGAAAGAGAACACAGGTTTGGCGGAGAAGTGACTGAGACATCTTGCAGAACGGGGGTACAGGTGTCAACTGAACGTGAGCCCAGGCCAGCCACTGACAGAGTCCGGTGGGCAGATGGGACAATGTTGAGTTCACTCTCACCAGTGTCCTCGGAACTCGAGCTGGGCACTGTGCTCTCAAATATCCACAACGGGAGGGGGAAGGGGACCATGGGAAGTGAAAAGTCGGGAGCCCACCTTTTGCTTCCGGCGCTTGCACGAGTCGCAGGCTTGTGCAGTGCGCTGGCGCTTGTCGTCCGGAACCTTGGGTCGCGTCATGGTGGAGAAGGCGTGGTGAAAACGCGGCGTGGGATGAATGCTGCGTGGAGAGACGCGCGCAGGCGCCCCGCCATCGGGTAGTTACCAGAGGTCCGGCCGAGAAGTCAGCAGCAGCCGCAAGTGCAACAACGGTGTGCGGGCAACAGCTAGAGGGGGGAGGCGATCGAAGGCCGGCGAGCCTTCACTTAGTGCGATCGGAAGCGGCGACGGGGGTCTGGCGGAGCGGATGCTGCACGAGAGACACGTCGGCAGCAGGTCCGGCAATGGGGAACGGAACGTCGGATGGAGGTGGCCTAACGTTATCTAAGCTATGTTGTCGGCGAGTCGCTGGCAGGGGGCCAGCTGGGTTTGGTGGGTTTGCTTTCTGGATCCGTCCTTAGTTTTTTAGTGCCCGCAGCGGGAGAGCGCTCGGTAGCACGAACCGCTGCGGCGCACGCAAGTTCCGGGATCTGAGAGCGCTGGGGATGGCGGCGAAGAGAGGTCGTCGTTGTGTTGAACAGGAATATCGCCAGGAGTTTGCACAACCGCGCGACAAGATATAGTTACTGGGTGCGCGCCTGACGGACGACGGACGGACGAGACGAGCAAGGAAGAGGGAAGATCGAACCCAGGGGCCTGGCCGGGGCGGGAACACGACCTACTTGGTAGGGGCACACCATATGCCTGATGCCTGGGTGAGCTCTCTAATAGGAACCCTGCCCAACCCTGCGCTCCTGCTGCAGCTTGACACTTTGGATCATGATGGGCCGTGCGGCGGGTTGCTTTTGGCGCCCAAATTTCCCCAGGATCTGCTGGCAAACTGCTAGCCAGCGACTGGGGCGCCCCAGAACAGCTGCATCGAGGCTTGGTGCCGGTGGCACGCGAGCCCAGGTACTTGGAACACCGGCGGCCAGCTGGGCGAGTTACCCAGTCATTATTTTGTTTGTCAATGGTGTCCTCGGAGTGGTACGGAACATGCAGCAGCTGTCGAAAAGAAGATGCGGGGAACTGGGCGGGGGCTCCTGACGGGCATTGACGGGGTTGACGGACGGGGTTGACGAGGGTTGACGGGGGCTGACGGGGGATTCGACAAGCCACCCGGCCAGCTTCCAAGCCTCACGCGGGATGGGAGACGGCGATAGGCAGGGCATCTCCCAACACACACGAACGAGGTTGTTGAGACTGCAGCTGTGGTTGCCGGTGATATTGGACGCAGCATTGGGCTATTGGAACTATTGGACCAGCAGGCGGCATGGGCGGCATGCCGGCCTCGTGGCGTGTGCTTGGTGTCACCATGTTCGTGCTGGCAAACATCCCAACGCAGAAATAACTAATCCGTACTTGTAAGCGAGCCCGCAGACATACAGTAAATTGTGCGAGCCCCGCGCTGTGAGCCTCGCCGTCGACGGCGTTGTGTGACACACCATTTCGACCAAGGCGTGTCTCCGGGGTGCGCCAGAGCAGGCCATCTGCGTTCGATAACCCATTGATTTCGAGCCGCGACCTGCGAGCCTAATGCAGCGTGGTGGGTGGTGGTGGTGGATGGTGGATGGTGGATGGTGGGAGAAACATTCATGACACAAACTCAGGTCGCCGGATTTGCGGACAGAGGGAGAAAGGGAGCCTAGATTCTGGGATGAGCTGACTGAAGATCGAAAAAGGTCGCGACCCATGGAAATGGAAGGTGAGACTCGAGACTCGATCCAATGGTTTCCCAAGGAATGAGGAAAGAGCACGATGAATTGGGCATCGTGGCATCGGATAATGCACCTATAGCTTGCCCTTGTCCCTGGTGGAGACGCCCTGATGGGGGGGCGGTCTGAGGAGTCGAGCACGCTAACATCAACTGGCCCCCAGTCCACTGCAGGTCAAGTGGAGAACGGACAGGGCTGCCTGGGGTGGGTTAACCCCATCCGGGAGCTGCTGATCAGGTATTTGGGAATTCCATCTTTCAACAACAAACCCTCGAAAAGCAAAGGGAAGCTGGATGAAGAGAACGCAGGGAAAAGGACGCAGAGTGCACTAGGGATGCAAGGGATGCGAGGTCCCCCACGGCCGGAAGTGAGACTTCCCCGAGACTCAGGCAATTGCCCGATATTGCTTCTTTTCTTCAATTCCAAGCAGGGAGAAGGGGAGAGGGAGCCCCAACATCTCCATTCCCCGAGTACCTCGCACCCGATTGATTGAACAAACCTTGAAAGTCTGCGAAGCTCAACTGCCATCTCCGGCCAGCCGCTAACACGAACCAATAACGCTACCAAGCAACACTCCAACATCCCCGAGACGAGACAATCTGAGAGCAGCACTGTTGGTCGATACGTATGCACTCAGGCACATGACTGACGATTCTCGCAAACCCTCCGGTTGGAGGCATGGAGGCAAGAAAAAAAGAGGAGGAAATGGCAAGGAGAAAAAAAAGGGAAAGAAAATCAGACAAGAAGACACCCCGGGCGACTGACCCCCTCCGCCGCACAGTACCTGTTTCAGCATATCTCCGGTCTATTAAACGCCATGGTTGATCTTCGCCATCACATCACCGCGCCTACGAAATATGCATGCTCCGTACATAACGCTAACGAATGTACATGTACGAGTGCTTTCCCGAACAAGAGCACCTCGGCAGTCGACGACGTCGCGCGGGGCGCATCAAATGCGCGCGGGGGATCGTTCCCCACCTTTCCACTCTTTCTGCAGCCTCCCCCCCCCCAGATGAGGGTAACGTCATGTCAGTCAACAGATGGTTGCCTCTTCTGTGAACCACTGGTAGCCGGCCTCTTGCCTGCTTCCACGACCGACTCCCCACAAAATCCGCGCCCATCACCAACGCCTTGCCTGCCTCGCCGTGTTCAGGTGCTGTGTAAGCCATCCGGGGTACAGGGCCCAGCCCAAGTCCCCCCGCCAGTTCAGTATCTCGCCCGTGTCACCAAGATCTCCGCAATATGTCCTCACCGCACCAAGATCAGCTTCCTACAACCTATTCTGTGCGGGATGCCTCCTTGTCCCTGGCCGAATCTATGTTGCAGCGTCGGATCTCGTCGGCCGCGTGATCCTGCTTCAGGTCTCACGCCGGCCATTCCTGGGCAGGTCACAAAGCATCCCGTACGTGCGTGTACAGTACAATCCACCAGAGATCCTGCCAGGCCCGGGAAGTCGTTGGCTGCCGGGCCGAACCATGCCCAGCTGCCCTCCAACGACCCTGGGAGGCGGCTTAAGAGGCACGTGGTGTGAGGCCGAGGATTCGCCAATCCCCTCGCCAAGCCCCTCGGAACCCGTCTAGCCTGGCCAACGACTGTAAATGGTCGGAAATGAGATAAGAGCGCGGGTTCGCGGATTTGCGGATTTGCGGGAACCAACAACTCCCAATCATGACCTTTGCCCCCCGTTGGATCCTCTCCAACTTCCCCCCGACCCGCTGATGCGTGGGGAACAAAGGGGCGCCGTCGTCATGGATCCGGCCGCGATGGTTGCTCCGCGTTTGTCTCTTGTCCCAGCTAACACGTGCCGCCGCATATCACCTTGCTTCCTACCCGTATAGCACCACCATCCGGTCCTCAGGATTGCGGGTCTCACCAGGATGCTGGATAATGTGTATAATATAATGTATGTACAAAGAGCACCCATGACCAGCGGGTGTGATGTTCAATGTCCACTGCGCTTCGGATAGAGCCTCCGGGTCTTGTTCTATTTATTCACCTCTCGCCCGCAGCCAACCCAGTGCGTGCTTCTCCCGTCCTTCCGGTACATCACAACCGTGAACACAATGGAGGCCACGGCTACCATGACATCAACCCCCTCCTCCTCGAGTTGGGCCTGGGATGACCAGGCCGACAAGAGCCCCTTATACCGAGACGGCCCCGGACGCCTATCACAGCATGACGTCCTGCTCTCTGCTGTTCGCCGCTGGCAACGCCTCATGACGGCCAAGGAGGGCCGCGAACCCGTCCCCCACAACCATCATGGCCATACACGCCATTCTGTGGCCGCTGGGACTCGGGATGCCCTGCACAAGCTGAGTGCGTCCTGCAGGCGCGAGATTCCCGGGTCCATCCTGGCCCTGACCGAATCGGTCGACATCACCTCGACGTCGGGACGCGGGGACGCCGTGCACTTCCCTACGCCTCTCCGAGAGCAGGAAGCCGCTGCAGCCATCAAGGCGCTCGAGGCCTCCGCCGTTGCTGCCATTGCCCAACTCCGGCACGGGAAGCCGAGCCGGAACGTCAAGATACAAGTCGATCTTGACAGGGTTTCGGCTTTTTTGATGTCGGCATATCTGACCACCCTCAATGGAATGGACAAGGGAAACCCCTCAATCAAAGACAGGATCCCAGGTGAGCCGAAGCTTCTCTGATCTGAACAACCTCCACATGCCCATGGCGATGGCAACACACTGACTGACCTGCCCCAAGACACGGACTTGCACCGGGCCCAATCGGTGCTCTACCGCCGCATGTCGGCCAACCTGTACCACACCAAGAACCCCGGCGAGTACTACCACATCCACGGCTCCCTCGACGCCGACGTCACGCTCGAGATGCTCGGCCTCCCTAAGGAGAACCCTGACCTGACCGATTACCGCACCATCATCAACCACATCGAGTTGGCCGTCATGCAGCACACCGCCACCGAGCTCGATGCCCTCAACCTCGCCCACCGCCAAGCCGGCATCCGCGCCCTAACCTGGCCCCAATTCCAAGCCACCCCGCACGGCAAAGCCCTCCTCACCCTCCCACCCTTCACCGTCCGCCCCAACCCAGCCGACGACCACACCACCCCACCCACCCCTTTCCCCCCCTCCTCCCACCCAAACCGCGCCCTCGCGGGCATCAAAGTCCTCGAACTCTGCCGCATCATCGCCGGCCCAACAATCGGCCGCTCCCTCGCCGCCCACGGCGCCCAAGTCCTCAAAATCACCTCCCCGCACCTCCCGGACGTCCCCTTCTTCCAACTCGACGTCAACACCGGCAAACACACCCTCCACCTCGACCTCCGCCCCAACAACCCCAACAACAACACCACCGACCGCGCAACCTTCCACGCCCTCCTCGCCGACGCAGACGTCCTCATCGACGGCTACCGCCCCGGCGCACTCGCCCGCCTGGGCTACCCACCCTCGCTGCTCGCGAGCATCGCGGCGCAGCGCGGGAAGGGGTTTGTCTACGTCGCGGAGGACTGTTTTGGTGGTGGGGACTTGCCGGCTTCGGCGGGGGCTGAGTGGGCGCGTCGGCCGGGGTGGCAGCAGATAGCGGATTGCGTGACTGGGGTGGCGTGGGCGCAGGGGGAGTTTATGGGGTTGGAGGAGCCGGTTGTGCCGCCTTTTCCGATGAGTGATTATGGGACGGGGGCGTTGGGGAGCTTGGCTGCGCTTGTGGGGTTGTATAGAAGGGCTGTGGAGGGGGGGTCGTGGGTTTGTAGGACTAGTTTGTGTCAGTATGATGTGTTCTTGATGGGGTTGGGGGTGTTGCCTGATGGGGAGTTGGAGAGGGTGAGGGAGGAGCATGGTGGGAGGGAGGATGATAGCGGGGAGGGGTTTTTTGGGTTGCGGCATAGCGATTCGGTGGATGAGGTTGGTAGGAGGGCGCTGGCGAGTATGAGGAGGGCGGTGCCGCATCTTTTTGAGGGGGAGGGGATCATGCAGGAGGCGTGGAGCGACGGGTTTCAGGGGGTGGTGAGGTGGCCGCGGGAGGCGGTCGAGATTGAGGGGTTGACGGTCGGGCATGTGAGGACGGCGCGGCCGAATGGCTGGGATAAGGAGGGTCGGTGGGATGGGTGGGAGGAGGAGATTGGGGAGGTTGGCGGTGAGACGAAAAAGTTGGCCGCACTGTGAGGCAGGCGCCTTGCCTTAAGAGTTAGCTAGCTGTCTTGTGTCTCGTTGGGCGGGAGCGTTTGCGATTGCAAAAATGGGCAGGCAACAATGATATTCGCGTCGGGGTGGAGGGAGTCTGATAATCATGAGCATCTCTCTTGACCTAGGCTGGTTCTGGTTTGTTAGCACGTAACGAGTTCTGTTCATTTCGTTTCATTTCTTACAATGCAACAATGCAATGCCATTAAGGACCGTCCGATTTCGAAACCAAGATCTATGCTACCTAAACTCAATTACCAGTTACACACACCAAACACCGCCATAAGAACCCACGTCACAGCACCAACCTCCCCGGCTCATTCTCCAGAACCACCTTGACCCTCTCGAGGAAAACCAGTGCTCTCCTCTCCTCCGCCTTGGGAACACGCAGGCTGAAGACGTTCGGGCCAGTAGACGCACCGGGAAGGAGGGCCGTCTTCTTCACGGCCTGCGTCGGCTTGGAGGGTGCCGCAAGGATGTCAAAAATGTCGGCCTTCTTGGCTGGGGTGGGACGAGCGGGGAGCGCAGATGATGAAGGAACCGCGGCAATCTGCGGGATATAAGAGCCCTGTGACACCTTGGAGCCGGTAACCTTGTCCAAGCCCAGGATCTGGTTGAACAGCTCGTCGGCGGTGGGCTGGTATCCGACGGGGAGCGGGAGCTCGTCATTGGCGATCTCGGTGGCGCGGGAGATGAAGGTGGAGAGCGGGAGGAAGACGCCGAGAGACTTCTGGATCTTCTTTTGGGCCTCGATAACGGCCGACAGGGAGACGGGCAGTGTCACGAGCGACTTGACGGGCGCCGGAGGGGGTGCTGGGGCAGCCTCCTTGGCGGGCTTCTTGGGCTCCACGGGCTTGGCAACCTTGATGTTGCTCAAGTCGAGATGGGACGCCTTGTTGAACCGCGCCGAGATCTCGGACGGCGTGTTCGGGTTGATCTTGCCCAGGAAGGCAAGCACGTCGCCCTTGAGGAGACGGCCGTTGGGGCCGGTTGGGCTGATGCCGCTGACGGCGGACTCGTCGAGACCGTTCTCCTTGACGAGCTGCACAACAGAGGGGTAGAGGGGATATGTCTGCTTGAAGGTCTTCGCCCCGGGTTTGGCGGCCGCCTTCGGGGGTGTGGACGAAGCTGGTGCGGATTCGGGCTCCGGAGTCGCCGGAGTCTGCGTCTTGGGAGCCTGGGCGGCCTGGGCTGATTGCGCCGTCTCGTCGGCGGGAATTTCCAGCGCGCTGATGTCGTCACCCTCCTCGGCGATGACGGCTATCCGGGTGCCGACCTGGATGGCCTTGCTGCCGTCGCCCTGCATAACCTTCATCAGGATACCGTCCTCTTGTGCCTCGACATCCATGGTCGCCTTGTCCGTCTCGATCTCGAGGAGCACGTCGCCGGCCGAGAACTTCTCGCCTTCCTTGACCCTCCACGCGGCGATGTTGCCCTCGGTCATGGTTGGTGACAGCGCGGGCATGGTAAAATTCTGGGCGGCCAGCGCGGCGGCCGATGTGCGGAACCCTGCATCGCGAAGGCAACTGTCAGCTCGTCGACCTTTCTCTTGTTTCTTTCCCTCTTTTTTTTTCTTCTTCTTTCCCTCTTTTCCCTCCCCCAACCTCCGGATTGCTGGTGTACCGACCTCTGACGGCGGCATCCTGTTGCAACTTCCGCGACGCAAGCCGCGCCGACATGCGGCATGCTGATGCAAAAGATGCCATGATGGCGACTGTAAGTGGAACCCAATTGGGTTGAGTTGCGATGGTGGACCTTTTTTTTTTTGTTTTATGGGAGATGAATCGAGCTGTCTTGAACCTGGAACTTGGCGGGAAGCGGTCCGACTTTGGCGGTGGTCCAAGCTCTCTTGGCTTCCCAACATTTGACATTTCCACAGGGATCCGCGTCGGAACTCGGGTGTCTAAATTGACCATGCGGACCATCTTTGAAATCCAAAGTGGAGGCAGAGCTCATCGACGTTTCCTTGTCGTTTTTCCTTTCCCCTCATCAACCTCCTCTGATGTTCATACTTCTTACTTTTATCTTTTGTTTCTCTTCTGTGACATCTTTTTCTTTGTCACATTCCCAGACTTCCGGGTTCTTTTTCTTATTTATTCACAGCCTTATCTGGGTTCTGTATTGGCTTGCGTGAAATTCGTGATGCTTGCTCCCTTGGAGCTGGTGGATAATCCCACAGTCGGATTAGTTGGGCTGGTTGGGAACCGCGCGACTGGACCCACCTCGACGGACCCCCAATTTTGACAGGACCTGGATGGAGCTCGCGCCGCTGCGGCCGCCAAGACACGGCGTCGCGTGAACATCGTCCGTCGCCGACAAAATTTCGGCCCCGCCAAAAATCGCCAAACGGAGCCAACTCGGCCTGATCAGAGGGGGAGTATCTGCGACAGCCAATTGGCCCAGTTTGGAACCAAAGGTACCGTCTCCGTCCAGGGGTTACCAAATACACCACTTGACACAGGCATTGATTAACAAGCCGAATCCCAGAATCACAGATGGCGTCTTTCTCGAGGGGGCTCACGCCCCGATTCCTGCTCCTCGTTCGACAGCAGGCCCCGGCCGAGTGCGCCGCCGCACAAGCACGTCTGCTGCTCCGCGCCCGCTTTTCCACCTCCCGACTCCTCCAGAAAGCCGCTCGATCAGCCCGGCCAGCCCCGAAAACAACACTTACCAAGCCTTCCACTCCTGCACCTCCCAAGCCAGCTCCGAAGACGGCTCCCAAAGCAGCTCCCAAGAGCGCCGCCAGCAAACCCGCGCCCATCCTCGGCTCCGCGACAGCCCAAGCCGTCCGCCCCTCCACCTACGCCGAACAAATAGCTGCCAAGGGCCGCACGCTCCTTTACGAGTCCCCTTCGCACCTGTGGTTCCGCATCGGCTGCTACAGCTCGGCCACCTTCTGCGTCTCGTACACCGTCTACCAGTACTGGACCGTCATCCTGCACCCGCCCGAGGGCCTGATGTGGTGGATCCCCCACGCCTTCAGCGCCATCCTGGTCTGCATGGCCGGCATGGGCGCCTACTTTGTCATGGGCGCCGGCCGCATCGTGCGCTCCATCGAGGCCGTCCCGGCCGCCGCCGTCGCCGCCAAGCAGATCGCCGCCAAAGCCGCCGCCAACCAGGCCGCGCCCGCGACCCCGATCTACATCGAGGTAGCCACGCGCCGCATGTTCCCGTTCGCGCCCGCCAAGAAGATGGTCCTCGCGCCCGAGGAGATCCAGCTGCCGTTCCGCATGCACAGCATGTTCGTCGGGACCGGCGGCGAGGCCGGCGCCCAGAAGCCCGTGGGCTGGGTCGAGCGGGTGCGTGCCGAGCGGGCGGAGCGTGATGCCAAGATTGCTGCACGCAAGTACACCATGGACCACCTCCTGACGGCACCGTTCCGCGACGCCGGCAAGGCGCTGAACATGGCGTTTGCCGGCATCCGCCGCTCGTTTAGCCGTGATGGTTTTGCCAAGATCAAGCTGGGCAAGCAGGAGTACAAGATTGACGTGTCGGGTGGCTGGGCGCTGGATGATGGGCGGGCGATGGACCGGCTGCTGCCCGTGAGGCCGAATGCGCTGAGGGCTCGTTGAGGGTCTTGCTTGGTGTTCGGTGCCAGGGTGGCTGAGATAGGTGGGGATTGTCTTGTACGCTGCGTTGGTAGGATTGTGTAGAATACTGTATAAACTTGCTCATGAGGGCTGGGTGTGTGATGGGCTGTACCGGATGCTCGTCAGTTAGTCGTGAAGCGGTCAGGGGTCGTCTGGGCCGCCGTCACCAACATCGTTCTGCCTTTCGGGCATTTGACAACCTTTGAGTTCTGGTCCATGGGTAGGTATTCTGCATTCGGGCAAGTATAGTCAATTGCTTTGCTTCTTTACATTGGGCCCATCCTGAAATTGATGGGATAACATCACCATGTTTCATTGCTCGACTGAGCTCCAGCCGCATCAAGTCTCGTAACATATCTGAGCTACAGAATCAAGTGATCCCAAAGATCACCAACGTCTGAAGATGACAGCAACAGAAAGACAAAGAATATCAGCCATTTAAGTGGATCATATTGTCACCGACTGGTCACCAAGTGAAGTGGGCTTGATATTTCTCCAGCCGTGATGGGAAAATAAGAAACAGAGAGACATTTCTGCCTTGGGTCCATGACTGCTCTCGGGTAGATATTTCAACACACCAAGCACCCGAACAGCTTGGTTCACGGTTCTGAATGCAGATGATCCTAACTCCCTCGACGTTGCGGAAAACATAAGACGCTCCCTCGAGCAATTGGCTGGACCTGCATAAGCCTCACACTTCTATCCTTGGTGGACAAAGGCTGGGGGCTGAACACCTGGACCTGGCAGTCTTATTTGAGAAAGGCTGGAGGGACACGTCTAGTCTGGGAACATGTCCAAAGAAACGGTGTTGTTTCTGCAATTGCAAACTCTGCTTCACACGCCAGACGAAAACTTGTATGTGGTAGCCTGGTGGCAAGTCATACTGGGGATGACAGAAGGCTTGCAAGGGAAGCAGTAACCGGACAGGGCGGCGAAGAACGAACCGCGGGAACACTAGCAGTCGACCAAAGGACTGGCTCTTCCATGGCCTTTGCGATCAACATTCCCTAGCTCAGGGGCATGGTCTTTTCTCAAAGCTCCCTTCGACCAGGGAGCGGATGATGGCTAGGTGATGGGGCACTCAAACTTGAGAAGCTGCTGATCTGATCACATCAACCACGGTGTTAGAATCCCCAGCGAGGGCCAGCACATTGAGGTGCTTGAGCGGCGCCACCAATTACCCCTTTTCCATTTCCCCATCACCCCTTCGAGGAGGCTTGTCAATTTTCTCATTCATCCTTCTTTACCGTCTATTGCCAAGTCTAGGACAACGTCAGTGATGATGCTCGCTTTACTAAGGGTCTCAATTATACGAGACTTACATATACCCTTTAAGACCAGGCCCGTATCCCAAGATCCGACATATCCGTTCACTTTTACCGAGCCGTGCCCAATATTCGCTACTGGAACTTCCTTCAGCATCACACAGAGGAAAAGAACATTTCGATCTCATTTACTCCAGGGGGAGACGACGTCAGACTGACATGACGACGGAGCCTCGAGACAGATCACGACATCGACAAGCAGGGGGACTGGTTGAGAGCTGCCGGCAGGGCCAACACGTGATGTCTTTTGCTATCCTCTTCAGCACGCATTGAGCGTGCCGCCAGGCTGGCAATAGAGCCCACGATGTATCCACACGGCCGTCCAGCGTCTGCCCTGACGTCCCAGAGCAACAATGAAGACCACAAGCGAGACACTTGCCACTCTGCCTCCCACGCATTCCTCTTCTTCACCACAACAGGACTGATGTCGCGGAGTATCTTCTGAGTGACGTACATGTGCCGGGAATCAGGAAGGGGGCCGAGATCAGAGCCACACTGTCCACAGTCCCATGCCCGTGGAAGCTCGCTTATTCGTTCGACGAGAACCACGCGGATGCCTCACTTCGCACCACCTTGCCTCTTACCAAAGCCAGCCCAAGCCAAGCCTTGGGACACTCCAGAATCTTACGTAGCATAAAACCACCGAACACAACCCAACTGGGCCCATCCCAATCTCCTCCCACGCAGGGGAAGACTTGAATCCACCGAAAGCGAATCTCCCAGTGCCGCTGAGCGCAACACCCTCCAACACCTCCAGGGTGTCCTTGGCATGTGAAACCCGCGAGTCGGGATGGATAATCAAAACATATCCTTCCTTCTTTTTTTCCCCAGCCAGGTCCCTGAATGTGTCCTTGATCCGCGCATCCACACAGCCCCCCACCCCCGCCCTCTAAACACCCAAAGTATCAACGCCCGCCGATCTCCCCAGACTTTTGTTCTCCATATTGTAGGCGACTTTACGTATGGACTCCACAAAGCCCCCTTCTCCACCGCCTAAACCTAAACCTGCCCGAATGTTGAAGTGTACGTATCTCACAACACCGTGCTCCACCTCACCTTGTGTCCAACTGACACACAAACACGAGTCAGACAATCCCTTACACACACGCTCTCTCTCTCTTTGGGAACAACAACGTGGTTGTGGTCGTACCTCTCACAAATCATCAAGTTCGAACAACAAAAATGTCACCCCCATCCCCATTCCCCATCCTCGTGCCGTGCCGAAACACAACGGCTGAAACCAACCAACACCCGGGCAGGCAAGGGAATGTCACGGCGGCAGGCATAAAACCCAATCTAAGAGTAAAAAAGTACAGATCACTCGGCACGGTGTCTTCCGCACATATGATGGTGCTGCTATGTCGTGCATCAGTTCCACTGCATCACCGCTACCCTACCATCACTTGCTCGCATCCCACTGCAACCACACTGCACACACACACCACTGTTATATATGCACACCGCGCAACCGCGCACCGCCAGACCGCCTGCTCGCCCGCCCGCCCACTACCGTACAAATCATGGGGCATGTCATGTAATAACCTTGGTCAGGAAGCAGAAAGATGAAGTTGGGAAATAAAAAAAAGAGACGGAAAGCGGTCAGCCAGCCAGCCAGCTTTGCTAAGGTATGCAATCCTTCATACCTAGCTTTCCCTTTACCTTACTCGACCTTACGGCCCTGAAATAACCTGATCTGATCTGTATGGTGGGAGGTCATAACAGTAACCACCACCACCACGACAACCACCACCACCGCCACAACGGCCATAACACACACCCCCCAACACACGCGGCCCAGAAGATCTGGATCTGTGAGTGAGACCTGGGTAAGGCAGGCAGGCAGTCTTCCGTACCCTGCTCTGGCGCTTGGTAAGGCATCCATCCAGGCATCCATCCCATGCTTCGAAAACGAAACCCACCGGCCAGGAGAGAGAAAGAGAAAAAAAAGCCCTCTGCCAGTGCGTGTGGGTGTACGGAGTACGAATATGTGTGTGTAAAAAGTGTCCGATTTCGGCAATCTACCTACCCTTGCCTCTGCTTCTGCTTCTGCCTTCCATCCAGCTCCCTTTCTGCAAGTACATAAGGTAGGCTGAGCGGCAGAGATGTGGGATACTTGACTGTGCACGGATGGTAATGGATGGATGGATGGAGATGGGGGATGTGGATTGCTGCCAACTTTCCAAGGATTCAATTTCCATTTGGTGATGGTGGGGTGGTGGTGTCTTGGACTGGGAGAAGGAAATGGAGGGGAAAAAAGTTGGGGGCGGGGTTGAAGTTGAGTCTGGGGTTAGAGCCCAGGGTTTACCTTCCTCAGCTCACGAGAGGGTGTTGAAGGTCTGGTCGGCAAGATTTGGTGGTGTGTTGCGTTGATGTGTAGTCGGTGGTGTGGTGTGGTCGTCTCCGGTGGCTGGTTGGCGGGGTAGTTGGTTGATGGGTGGGTGGTCTCACTCACTCTTGACTCCCGATCATCTTCATGGATGGAGCAGTCTATCTGCAAGCACTTTGTTTGCTCGCTAAAGAACCGCGCTCGCAGAAGCCATGACGATGAAATTGCCCCGCGCCAGAGAGCGAGAGACAGAGGAGGGACCCTTGAAGAACACAGAACCGGCAGGTCGACAACCCCTCCATCGAGCCGCGTCCGGGTTTGATCAAGGTTCAAGAACATGCAGAAGAAAAAAAAAGCAGAAAAAAGCCATCCTGCAAGCCCGCGGCGCCTGCTTGAGGCTAATGCAATGCGCGCACATCGGATTGTCCCAGACGCACGCACCCACCCGTTCTCGTTTTCTTCTTGTTTCGCATTGCATGCGCAAGCCCAGCGCGAGCGGGGTGAGGAGCGGTGAAGAGATGGAATTGGCGTATCGCCGTCGAGAAAAAGAGGCAGCTGGAATTTTTAGGTCAGGTAGTGTAGTGTCGCGCAGTCCATGAGGAGGAATGCGACTTCGGAACACGGAAGCGAAGCGCAGCTCGGGGTCGGCTCCCATGAGTCCCAGGTCTCCATGGTGTCCCCCGCATCACCAAGGACTTCGCTTGGAGCTGAGCCGTCGATGCCAGGCGTATGGTCTGTGCTGTGGAAAACCCTTGCGGTGTGAGAGTGGGGGTACATTCTTGTCCGCTGTGGGCCGGGATGTCAGGGTGAAGACACCCCGGCAAGGTCAAGTCACCGAATGGGACGCCCCGGAAGCGCCCAACTGGGCAGGCCGGCGACAGGGATGAGAAGGCTTGTCATCCTCATTCTTCGCAAGAAATCGGAACAAATCGAGCTCTTCAGGCGCAACGTGTGACTTTGCCGTGGATCATAACCCCACGCAGGGTCGGCAGGGTATGTTCCTTGCCGCCTTGCCTGTGTATTTCGTTACTTCGTATCGTACTGCCATCCAGTGTCAGGTGCGCGATCTTTGTCGCGACAGCATTGTGTAAGTGGCAGGAGTCTGAAAATCTTCTGGCGGGGCCGACGAATGCTGGGTATCTACGTCATCGGGGTCCCCTGAGGAAAAAAGTGTTCGGCGAGTTCGTCGTCGCCCAATAAATCCCCACAGCCGAAGCAGAAAGTGTGGGGTTTTCAAGCAGCAGGTGCGTTCAGAGAGGGCCCCCATTGGGCGCAATGAACCCGAATGAAACGGCATGCTTCCCGGGTGCTTGTTGATCTGCTTCATGAGCCCCTTTGCGCACCAGAGGAGAGGTTGCAGCTGTGGGTCACGGGAAGGAAGAAGCCTGGCATTCGGGGAGCCGATCTTCTGTCGTCGAGCGGGATTCGGCCGGCTGTGCGGGCCTTCTAGAGATCTTCAGTGCCGGCCTGTGCTAAGAACAGTCGACTTGACGAAGGCGGCGAACATTGTGTCGCTTTGCCAGCGTCAACCGAGGCCTGAATCTGTCAAACCCCGTCGTTCGCTTCTGACAGCAGGGCGATCTTGTTCCTTACTCCGTAGCCGCGCTGTGTTTGTCGTCGTTGCCATCGTCGTCGTGACCCCGCTTCTTGTGAATCTAGGGGTCTGCTGTGGCCCGGGATCTGCACTCGAGGACCCCATTCCTGCTGTGGCTGGTTGGAGGGGTCAACAAGTCCAATCATGTGTGGCACAAGCCGGCAAATGCGGAAGGGTGGCCCAAGAATAGCCGTGGCGGATCGTACCGACATGTTGCATACCCAGCCTTTTGTTTCTTGATCAGGGCCAACAGGAGGCGGTGAGGCTGCAGTCCGTCGTACTTGGGATGCCGGTTCCAAGGCGACATCTCGTCCCGCAGTCCGACATCAGACTTCCTGAGGTGGTTGCGGTTGTGAACTGTGGGGTTCGGCCAGCCGAGGGAGGCTTTGCCGCATTCAGCATGTTGGCGCAAAGTTCCTTGTGGATTCCGTATACTTGACTTGATGTATAGCCCAGGGATTATTTTTGTGGTACAAAGTATGTGAGTGAGTTTGCGAACACTCGAGGACTTGCTCGGCGTGTTCCAGTCCAGCACAACTGGACTGGACAGGACAGACGTACGACGGGAGAGGCTCGCTGGTATGCGGTCATGGGAGTCATGAGATGCTGTTGGACGCGGATCCTCTTCTCGCATGATCTCCACGGTTTGGATGGGACAGATCAAAGATTCCATCCTTGGTGCTTCGTTCCTTTTGACGCTGGCCTCGTCGAGATTTGGCGCTTGCAGTGATGAAGTGGGGGTGTCCGAAGAATGTGCGCCAGGCCAGGCCTGCGAGAGTCGAGACTGCTGCAGGGTCTGGCAGGCTTCAAGTCGAATGGAACATGCCACTTGCACATTCCTTTGCCAATCAGAAACCACCAAGGCGCCTGTTCCAGAAGATGACATAATTGCGACCGTTTCCAACAGCTGCTGTTTCTGTCAGGCGATGGAAAGAAAACGCATATGTCGCATGAGTTCCTGTCATCTTGACGGCAGATGATCAATGGGAATTTCCATGGTGTTTTCGCTTCGGCTTGTCGCTTCGGCTTTCGGAGAAACGACGTACGACACACGGCACGCGGCACGCGGCACCTCACACGACACACAAGGCGGCACGCTGTCTCTCCGGAGGGTGATCGGAGGTGGTGATCCTTGCGCTCGGTGCCGTCCCCGCGCGTGTCCCTGCGTTTTTTTTTTGCGTTTCTGTGTTCTGCGTGTGCTGTCTGGAGCGGTTGATAAATGCAAACTTCGGCTGGGCGCGGCAACCCTGGGAATAACTGCAGCAACGGACCGTCGAGGGCGTGGTACATACGGTACACACCTACGACGGCTAAGTGCCAGCTACCTATCCATTTGCTTCAAGAACTTCCTTTCGTGGCTCCTATTGTTATGGTTATGTTGTCAGAGAGAGAAGAAACAGCTACCCTCTCCGTTCTGAAATTCCATGATGGATCCATGGATGCGAGTAAGTTGTTGTTCAGGTGCCGTTTTGGTGTTCCGCAACCCTGTCGGCTTGGCTTGCAGGGGCTTCTTTGAGGCTTCCAACCCGGGATATCGGCATCGACGACAAAGGTGAAGCCCGTCGTGACCCCCATGCAGGCATCACCAGCAGCGCTAGCCCACCGGAGTCTCTGACTTCCGCATCGAAAGCCGTCTCTGACTGGCTTGCCACCGCGTCGTAGGTGGACATCGCCTTGGTGATCCCCATGGTGAATGAGACAAGGCGATTGCGCTGCCTTGGTTACACGCACAGATGCGGCGGGCTGAAATGGGCAAGACCCTGCAATTTGGGTGATTGCCGCTAGCCATGCGCATAATGCGATAATCACCAGGTTTCCGGGGTATTTTAGCGAACAATCGGCTCCGATGCTGGAGCTTGAACTGTGGAGTGTAAACAAAAGCCCCGGCGCGAGAACCATGGAGAAACTCGGGCGAAACACGCGCGACAGCATCATGCCTGTCGAGAACAGGTGGACAGCAGTGGTTTGACAGTGGTTGACGAGGGTTCCGTTGCGACGACGACAAAAAAGGAGGGTTGGGGCTGGAAAGGGGAGGACCAGGGGGAAGAGGTGTGACGATGGCCTTGATGGCTTTTTGGAGGATCGTCGGCGGTCCATCCCCTTCTCAGGTTGATCTTGCAGGTGCAGTGGCTCAGTGGCCACAAGTCGGAATCTGGTGGTTGATTTGTTGATCTGCCGCGCAGCCAAGCATCTCAGCTTCGCCAGTTCCGTACAGTGCACCCACGGTACGGAACCCTCTTCTGATCCAGCCCACCGCTCCGTATCCATCGCCGGAGCTGCCTTCGTACCTCAGCATATCAATCAGTTTGCCCAGCTCTCAACGACCCAGCCCTCACCTACTGTAGTACACCTCTTTCATAATGGCGTCGTCTTCCCCGCCATGGCATGTACATACCTATGTGTGCACATCCAGAATACGGAATACATACACTGACAGCGCTTGGCAGACCTACCTACATATTTGAGACATGCAGCATCCTGCACTGCATGTCCTGTGCTCGAGGCGATTGGCCCGAGACTGGAGACTGCAGGATGGCGGCATGCTTGGGGATACCTCATGCGGGAGCCGAGTGGCAGAGTGTGTCCGCCATGTTTTCAGTTCTCAAGTAACACAGCAGCACCAGCGGCTTGTGTGTATTCCGTACTGTTGTACATACATGTCCGGCTGCAAAATCCAATCTCGAGATATAGTTGGACTGTGGATCGTGGATTCGATTGATCGTTGCTGCTGACAGGGCCCAGCCGCATCTGTTTGATCCTTCTGGTTGACCGGCGGCTGATCAAAGAGCAATACGTTTTCTCTTTTTCTTTTCCTTGGCTGGAGGCTTGGAAACACCAAAGCTGCTTGAGATAATGATTGATCTCCGACAAAGGCCAACTTGTCGTGGCCGTATGGCCGATAAAGGAGACCCGATTTGAGCATCCACATCATCGACCCAAGCTTTAGGAAGACAGTGCGAGGACCAGCCTCTGGATGTTCTCATCGCCGGCGAAGAGCGGGTTGTGGGAAATTGCCCATCAGGCTAGCACCCGACTTGGCCAGGTTTCCAGGTTTCTGTCCGCTTGCTGACCCCGCCCCCGGCATGGCGCCCAGGCCCACTCCAGCCAAGTGGGCGCCGCCTGCTGTGGTAACCCTGCAGCCGCTGGCAAAAAGGACTGGACCCTCTGCCGCCAATCTGGACCCCCATGAGCCTGCCTGCAGTTTTGGTGCGATCCATATTTTAATTTGGCTTGTTGCCCAGCGGGCCCCCCTCACCACCAAAAAAGACCCTTCCATTTTCCTTCTTTCCTTCTCCCGAGTTCGAGTCGCGACGCAAAGACGCTGCACTCACCGGCGCGTCGAGAGTGCACCGCGACGACCGCGAGAGCACGGGCAGATTTTCTTGTTGTTTTCACCGACCCCGCCCACTCCGCTGCCCGGACTCAATCACCCTCCATTCTCTCACCGCACACCTTCTCGCCCCCGACTGTGCTGCGCCGGCACGCACGTTTTGCGGTCGCCTCGCCCAAACAAAAAAGTCCCGAGAGCGCCCCGGGTGGGCTTCCAGGATTCAGCTCTCTGACTGGGTGCCCATATCTCCGATTTTACACTGGGTGAGTCTTTGGTGTTTCCTTTTCTTGTGGCTTCTGTGCGCGGCGATGGAACGGGGGACCCAGCGACCAGCGACCAGCGACCAGCAACAAGCGACCGGCGACCGGAGACCACAGCGACGTACCGACGACTCCAAAGTTGAACGAGTGCTCCACCCTGCGCTGCATCCCCAAAGTGCGTGCCGCAGAGTTGGTGGTCGTCCGACAACATGAGACCAAGGAATTCTTGATCGCTCTATCTGGTGACTTGCTCGCCAGCTCCAGCGGGCCTTGGCCTTCAGCTTGCGCCCTTCTCGTGTCCGCGCGCGTGACGCACCCGACCCATTCCTCGGATCGCCCTGTTGCTGCTTGGCCACTCTCGGCAGTGCCAACAGAGTTCATTGTTGCTTCGACCTGGTTTTTTGAGCAACGGCTGCGCCCTATGGAAGGAATGATGGGGACTTGACCAGGCGACACCCTTTTGGCCGCAACCTTGGCCTTGAAACCAGGCGGCCATCTCGAGACCTCCGGCAATACCGTCGAGCATACAAACGGCTGCGACAAGGCGACCCGACCGCCCTGCTTTCCCCTCGAGCCCCCAGCTTCAATCCGCCAAAACCCTGTTTACAACTGCCTCCTCGTCGACGCCTTGATATAAGCTGGCGTCGCTTAGCCGCCCTCCCCACAACCGGCCGATTTTGGACATGGCCTTCTTTGACTCTGGCTTGCACCCCCACACGCCACAACATAGATATTGTCTTGACCTCTCTGGGCTAGTCGATACGGCGCCACCCGCTGGCCGCTGTGGTCGCCCGTCTGCTTCCTTCGCTGGCTGGCCGCCTCTGCGTTATCACCGGCCACTCACACGTCCACCAGACGCCTTGTGCAAAGTGACATCAAAATCGCCTAACTGACATATGACCTCGACCAGGCTGCTGTCCGACCCTTACCACGACGCTCCCGTCACCGCCGCCGGAGGCAACATCAAACCCGCCGATAAGCGTTTGGCCGAGACCAAGTTCGAGATCCAACTTCTACCTCGCCCTCCCGGCTCGGGACTCGCAGCCATCCTCTCCTTTGACAATTGCCCTCTCATGCATTGATTCCCATAAGAGGAAAAAAAAAAGACGATGGACTCAGAAGACGGGGAGTTCTTCATCAAGGTAAGTTCTCTATGGCCTCACCTGCTGTCCGCGACTTCGTTCCTAAAGGGATGGCAAACTGATCCGCCGGTTGAAACAGCAACTGGCCACCTTCGTGCGGACGCATGAGAAGGCCTTGGCAAACGCCCTCCAATTCCGGAGGCAAAACGGGCCTCGCCATGGAGCTTCTCAGAGCGTGTCATCGATCTCGACCGGAACCGTTCCTCCTTCCCCATCGGTACCCGAACGACCCTCTACATCGGCGTCGACATCGAGCACGCTCGCCGCTGCCCTCTCACTCGGCACTTTAAGCTTTACATCCCACAGTGTCAAGTCCGCGAAGCTGGCCCTCACTCCACACCATCTGTTCTACCTGCTATCCCGCTTCGAGGATCTGGGTATTCCAGTCGGACCCATGAAGATCCGCTTGGAGAACCTGCACGATACAACAACCTCGGCCAACTATGTCTCGTTCCTCGGCCAGTCGCAGCGGTCCAAGAGCCGCGGGTCGGATGTCGGCTCGATCCGTTCCGTGTCGAGCATCCGGAGCGTAATGTCTAGCATGTCGGCCTTGTGGTCCAGCTTCGGGATCGGTTCGAGCATATCTGCCGCCCGGACAGAAAAGCAAAAGGCCGCTATCCAGGCCGACCTGAAATACCTGTATTCTGCCTTCACCAAGATTCCGTGCCTGAGACTGGCTCCGGACTGGCGGGCGCGGCTCATCAAGGGCTACGAGGAGTTTCCCTTTGACTCAGCGGTGCCGTTGTATGTGTTCAAGAACGTGCAGGCGCTTGAAGTCAGCGACATCGACTTCCGGCAGTTCTTTGGCTGGGATAGGCTTTCTGAACAACTCCGATCCTTGACGCTCAAGCGTGCCAGTATCGACGACCCAGCGGATGTTCTCATTGATATTGTATTGGATGACATGGATAAGCGACGGCGCCGCACGTCCAAGACCCAAGCATCGCCCACCAGACCATGGCCCGGAACAGCCAGCCCTCCTCGAAGAAGCCCGACAGTGTCCAACAGCGACCTCCGCAAGTCCTCCCACATTCCTGGCTCACCGGAGCCGCGGAAGTCGACCATGGACCTGCCGGTGGGGTCGCTGAACAGCGAAGTGGGAGCCGACCAAGACGGGTCCAGCGGGCCAGACAGCAGGAGGCCGTCTATCGTCAGGATCGACAGTGATGAACCTGGCTCACCGTCCAAGGACGAAACACGGACGCGGAGCCATTCTCCTCGGCGCCCGGGGAGCTCCCGGAATCCGTCGACCAATGTACGGGGGTCACACAAGATCCGGCGATCTGGGTCGGGGAGCTCTCACTCAAGCCTCTCTGATTCGTGGCACAATTCCCGGGGAAGCTCATCCAACCTCCTGGCCATGGGCATCCTCCCGGCTTCCAAGTGGCGCTTCCTGAAGCACCTAAGCCTGGCAGACAACTCGCTAACCACCATTCCCACGCCGAGTCTGAACCCTCTTGCCAACACTCTCAACTCCCTCGACCTTTCATCAAACCTGTTCACGCAGATCCCCGATAGTCTGGCTACTCTTACTGCCCTTCGTGCGCTGAACTTGGCCCATTGCATGATCGACTCCCTGCACTCCCTGACCCGCAACCCGCTGCCAGCCATCACGGCCTTGAACTTGCGAGCGAACCGCCTGCAATCGATCGCGGGAATCGAGAAGCTTTTGCCCCTCGAGAGGCTCGACTTGCGAGACAACCGACTGTCTGATCCGATGGAATTGGCTCGGTTGACGGGCATCCCGGAGATACGCGAGGTCTGGGTGGAAGGAAACCCGTTCACTCGCACACACCGCGACTACCGGATCACCATCTTCAACCTCTTCCGCCGGACACCCGGGTATACAGAGGATATCACCATCGACGCCACCGGCCCCTCGTACGCGGAGAAGCGGTATTTGGTGGAGCGAGCCGAGGTGCCACCTGCCGTGCCTGTGGTCAAACCCGAGCCGCTGGAGATACCCGCCGTCGACGTCAGCAGGCCAGCCATCATCTATGATGCGCCGCCTGCTCGAGAGCCTGCGGTTCTCCGGAAAGACAGGCCCCTACCGAAGACGGCTTCTAGCGAAGTCAACACCAGCTCGACGCGACGTCGCAGGGCGCCCAAGCGCCGCATAGTGGACCTCGCTACTAACGACAGCCCTGTGCCTTATGCGCGCCCTGTCGACCGCCACTCCGCCAGTGCCACCGTCACCGTGGAGACCGAGAGCCACTATCGTACCTCGCAGCCCCCCGAGACGCACGAGGCGCCCCAGCACACCCTGGCCGAGAGCCCCATTCCCAACACGCTGGAGCCCACGCGCGATGTCCCTAGGATCGACACCAACGTTGTCGCCCAGCTCCCTTCCATCTTTGGCTCTCCCGGAAGCAACCTCGACTGGGATGTCGGCGGCGAGCTCTACCGGCAAAAGATCGAGGAGCTCCGCAACAAGGTTGGAAACGGCTACCTGAGCGTCCTCAACGAGGAGGGCTGGGACGCGGGCCCGCACCCGTCCGAGTATCACCAGAGCGCCTCGTTTGGCGCCGCCTCGCCATCGATTCATTCTGATCCGGCGATCCCTAGAGCAAGCATGCAGCCGATCTCGAACAGCGCTTCACTTGTCTGAGGGGATGCAAGTTTCGGCGTTCTAGCTTAACATGATGATACCCCCTTTTCGCGCGGCTGTTTTGTGCCTGAGATTCGGACCGGGCTGGAATCATCCCTTCCACAACAAGGGAAAATAAACGACAAACCGCCGGGAACGGGAACGGTTATACCCCCGTTCTCTCTGTGCGACCCTTTTTTTTTTTTATTTCAGTGTCTTTTTATTTCCCTTCTTTGTGCTTTATTTTTCCTTCTTCTGTTTCTCATTTTTTTTCTTTCATGCGTTTGGGAGATATCACACATCACAGCATAGCATATCTGCACATTGGAGAGAAGCATATTTGCATGCATGCATCGCATATACCTGGCGTTCTTTTCCTTTTTGTCTTGAGTTTTTTTCATTTTGGGATGGAGGGAAGAGGCGGGCGGATCTGTGCTTTTTTCGAGAGAGAGAGAAGGGGGGAGGGCAAGAAAGAAAGGGGAGGAGAGAGAGAAAAGACTGAGGCGTTTCTTTTTGATTTGGGGAAGAGAGCGTGGTTTTGTCTCTGGTGTTGTGTGTTTTTGTTTGTCTTGTGGTGGCTTTTGTGCTGTTTGTTGTTGGTTTGTCGTGTTTTGTTGTTTGGCTAATCCGACTACGGGCGGATATTTGTTGTTTGTTAAAGTTGGCCTCCTCCTCCTCCTCCTCCTCCTCCCTTCGGCTGTTTAATACCCCCTTGCGCTCGCTGCTCGGTTTTTGTTCTTGCGGGTGGGCTCTTTTTAGAATTTGGATCGGACTGGATGGGAAGGAATGGGAGGATTGGGTCAGGCTGGGATGGGTTTGGCTCTTGAGGGTTGGGGGGTTGGGGGTGCTGTGATGGGTGGGTGGGCGGTGAGGCTTTCTTGTACAAAAATTGTTGTTGTCACGGTTGTCGTTTGGTTGGCCTCTTGTTGGAGAGTTTTGGCGAGAAAAGGGGATACCCTACCTGGTATACACAGCGCTCGCTCCCTCCACTGGCACACACAGAGAGAGAGATATGGGAGAGCCAAGCAAGGGAGACACGAGACAGACAAACAGAGAGACGGACTGACAGACAGAACCGATTGATCGCGTTTGGGGCCTGTGAGATGGGGGACTGTGGGCAAGTGAGGTTTGAATTGATGTGGCGTTGTCTCTGGTTCTGTTGAAAACTTGTGTATCGCTCGGCCGTGTCTTGTGGTCTCATGTGTCTGGCTCCTTTTTGTGTTTGGCCTGTGGGATGTTCTAGTGCATCGTGCTTCGTCTGTTGGCTGTGTTGTTGCTGCTGTGATTGTTGGGGGTTGCTGGTGGGGTTGGTTCGCCTCCCTTTTTTTCTTTTGTCCATTTCTTTTTCTTGGGTGGCATTGGTTTGAGTTGAAAATGCATTTTGTGCGTCAGGGCTTGGTCCGTGGCTTGTGTGTTGTTTACCTCGGTCGATCACTGCTTTGCTGCTGCGTTGGTGGTTGCTACTTCGGGGGCGCGGTGGAAAGAGGAGTCGCGGATGGTTTGGGGGTGTGACGTGCAGTCCATCTTGCTCTTTGAGTTCAACGAACAATGATATGGTCCCAGTCAAGGCAGGCTTTACCTACGTAGGTAGTGAAGTGACGTTTGATTCATTGCAGAGTTGGGGTCTGTTTTTGTCTGCTGTGCCAAAGGGATGAATGTGAACGTGGTGATAGCTATGGCGATGCTGGTGCGCATCGCCGTGGTTAGTGTGCGAGCTACGCCGTGTGCTAAGAGTGATTCGTGGTCGTGAAGCGATGGCTACCTAGTGCTCTTGTGTAGGAAAATAATATATCCAAGAGTACGAATTGCGTTGCTGGTTCAACATTCGTAGGAGCTAGCACATTTGTCGGTTGGACAAAGGGCTTGCTCGCTGCAACCCGTAGTGAAGGAGTTTTACGAAGAACTGATAGGAACATTTTCAGGTGAACCTGGAATTAGCCTTCCCAGTTACGATGCGAAAGACCTGAATAACGAAGCTGGGGCGTCAATTGGTCATCCGAAGGACATTTTTGGACTTTTCGAGCTCTGCTTATTGCAAAATTTGCAGTTGATCCAGAGGTGGTGAGATTGGTGTTGTCCTGCTATCGCAGGTCGGAAACGTGAGAGGCGTGCTGTGCCGCCCTTTTATTGAGTGGCAGCAGGCTGCGGCAAAGTTGACGTGACAGCTTCTTTGAACAAGAGTGACTGAAGACCTCTCTGGATTGATGCGGCCTGAATTTAGCACCGCCGTCTAGAAAACCAAAATGAGGTAAGGAACCTAATGGCAGCTCGGCCGAGTTTTCCTCAAAGCCAGGCAGCCAGGCAGCCAGACGATTGCGATGAGCGTGCCTGACCAAAGCTCAAAAGAGGGGGGGAAGGGAGCAGTCTAGAAGTTCGTCAGGGTCTCGGGCCGGCCGGCCCAAGAAAGTTCAGGAACATGTGAAGCAGATAGCGCCAGGGGCAACATAGAGTATGGAGCAGTGTGTCGGTCGACTCGGAATGCGCTCAGCGTCTGATTGGCCTGTCGCATTTGTTCTGGTCATGAAATCGCAAAGGGCAAAGTGGGAATTGGGGTTGTGTGCCAAGGCTCGCCAGAAGGGCGACCACGTCATTTGGGTCGCTGTTTGGGTCGGCCCATCAGACGAAACTCAGCCCTACGAGATTGGAGATTGCCGCCGGCAACGAGGGGAGGAGGATTCCCGTCCATGCAGTCCCTGACTCCGTTCCTCAACCTTGAAGCTGAACCCGAAAATTGAAGCGGGAAACCCAAGGGCGAGCACTCTCAGGGTTTCGAACCATCCAGAGGCCTCAAAACTTTACATTTAAGCTTGGCGACACTGGGAAGAACTGGAAACCAATTGCAATTGGCCTTCAGGGTGCATCGATCAACTCGGGCAAGAGCTGTGGGCTTGTGGAGTTCCCCACAACGATCAACTTTCGACACTGCAAATCCTGCCCGACACAGCCAAAACAAAAGTCTAGGCAGCCAATTGATAATTTGGCATTCTGCTTCTTGAATCACATTCAGGCCAGCGAGAAAGAAACTTCACACCCAACTACTACTTCCACAACAATCGCTCACCATAAGCATCACCATTTCAACGTTAGCTCCAAAGCTGCTTTGTTCCTGCAACTTGATCCTGGTCAGGCGCACGGGCCATATTGATGTGCTAGCGTTTACGTAAGGTGTCAAGGGAGGGTGCGCCACTCCACCCTGCAGTCTGAGCGCGCTGATTGGCCAATAGCGCATCACGCCTCGCGTTTTCGAGAACGTCACGCCCTCCCAAGCCCTGGACGACGCCCAACACTGCGCATCACCAACCATCACAACGGGGCTTTCGCTTCACCGCGGACTCACGGTCGCATACGGCACGGCTGATCTGACCATTCTCGACAAATGCCGGAGAAGAGTCGCGACCTGCACCGAGTGACCCCGCACCGCGCGCGAGACCCCTTCGCTGACGACCCCCTTTCTCGCGCCGCCTTCCCCTAGGCCTCGAGAGCGACCCTTTCCCTCGAGACCTGTCACGATACCTACACTAGCTGTCAGTCATGGCTCCGGCCCCGACAACCCCGAGGCGTACAGCACGGGGCCGTCCCCGGGGCCGCCCCAAGGGCTCTGCCTCGGCGAGCGCGTCTCGTTCCAAGCGGACTGGCCCCGACGGCGCAGCTACCGAACCCCCTCCGAAACGTCGCCGATACATCCCCGGGGGCCCTGGCGGTGGTGGTCGGTTTGTCGACGAGGACGGCACCGAAATTCCCACCGAGTCCCTCGGACCCTCAACCGCGCCGCGTCCCCGCGCGACCCAGGCACAAGCATCCCCGGCCGTTTTCCCGCGAAGAGAAAGGAGCACGCGCATTCGCACAGCCGTCAACAGGGACGAACGAGATGATATGCAGTACAGCTCGGCTGCGGCTGTGGCGGCCGCGGTGGTGCAGAGTGAAGGATACAAGCCACGTGAGGAGCGCGGATGGGAGGAATTCCACCCTCATCTCGACATCGAAGGCACCTTCATGGTATACCAGGCAGACGAGGTAGACGGTGTCATAAAATCGATCCCGCCTACCCCAGCCGCCCAGTCCTCTACCACGCCGCTCAACGGGGCGGGGACACCGACGAAAGATGCGACCCACGGTTTAAATGACGAAGCAAGCCGGACCCCAGGCGGGCAGGGCAAGCCATCTCTCGGCCTCTCGCTGGCAGACACGCCATCTAGGCGCCGCATAGGCAGACCGGCTCGCGAATCCTTCTCGTTGTACGCCACCCGGACCCTCGACTTCGGCGCAGGCCCCAAAATCCCCAAGGTACTTCCCATCTCGGGCCAGACCTCCAAGGAGCGCCTCGACCTGAAGCAGCCGCAGTACCGTAAAACCAACCGCATTGCCTTGTTCGAAAGCAAGACCTTCGGGCAAGCGAGGTATGTCGACAAGTCGATGATGAACGTCGGCTATCAAGAGAGCGACAACTTCATTCGCCCGGACCGCAACCTGATCAAGGCGACGGATGCGAACATGGAAGAGGAGGCGGAACAGTCCGGGATTGTCAAGTCCGATGCGGATGGCGCCCAGCATCCAGCAGGCGCCGTTGGCCGCGTCGAATACGACATGGACGAGCAGGACGATATGTGGCTCGAGAAGCTCAATTCGCAGCGCAAGGCGACCGATCTGGACCCGATAACGCGCGAGATCTTTGAGATCACGATAACCAAAATCGAGAAGGAGTGGCACGCGCTCGAGAAGAGGATACCAAAACCAAACCCGAAGCCGCCGCAAACCCACCGACCACGGTCAAGTTCGGCAGCTGCCGTCAACGGCGAGCCGCAGGCCGGCGAGGAGCAGGACAGCAAATGCGCTATCTGCGATGACGGCGACTGCGAAAATACCAACGCCATCGTCTTTTGCGATGGCTGCGATCTTGCCGTTCACCAAGAGTGCTATGGCGTCCCCTTCATTCCCGAGGGGCAGTGGCTGTGTCGCAAGTGCCAGCTTATTGGGCGCGGCATTCCGGTAAGTAGTGACGATGTGTTCCGAGTGTAGCGCGTGGTGTGTGGCGAGTGATTGCTAACTCTGGTGTCGCAGACGTGTATTTTCTGTCCCAATACCGACGGGGCGTTCAAGCAAACCAACTCGTCGAAATGGGCGCATCTTCTGTGCGCCATGTGGATCCCCGAGGTGTCGCTTGGGAACCACACCTTCATGGAGCCCGTCATGGAGGTCGAAAAAGTGCCCAAGACGCGCTGGAGGTTGACGTGCTACATCTGCAGTCAGCGCATGGGAGCCTGCATCCAGTGTTCTAACAAAACCTGCTACCAGGCATTCCACGTGACGTGTGCCCGCCGCTGCCGACTCTTCCTTAAGATGAAGAACAGCCAGGGCGCCCTGGCCGTCTTGGACGGGACGCTCCCGCTCAAGGCCTTTTGCGACAAACACTGCCCGCAGGACTATGCCGAGGAAAATGCTGTCGCCCAGGCCACGAGGGAGGCAAAACGCTTCTACAAGCGCACAATGAAGGGGCGCATCTGGGCCGACAGCCAAGCCTCGGCCTTGCAGCTCGCCGCTACGCATCGCAACGCCATAACGGAGCACCCGCCTGACGAATCACAACTCACTGGCGCAAAGGTCTCGGCCGTGCTCGCGGATAAGAAGAAGGGCCAGCCGACCAAAAACGTCTGGAAACTGCCGTCCGGTGCACCCATCATCCCCCAAGCAGTGTACGACCTCGTCGAGAGCGCCCTTGCAAGGTTCCCGATCCGGAAGCGCAAGGACTTCGTGGGCGAGGCGTGCAGATACTGGACGCTCAAACGAGAGGCACGCCGTGGAGCCGCCTTGCTCAAGAGACTGCAGCTGCAGATGGAGACATTCTCCTCCATGGAGCTGACGCGCCGCAATTTTGCCGCCATGGGCCCCTCCGGCAGGGCAAGACTCGAGAGGAGAATCGAGTTCTGCGAGAATCTTGTCAGGGACCTCGAGAAGCTCCAGGAGCTCTCCGAGCTGATTGTTCAGCGTGAGGTGTTGAAGCTCGAGGCGGCCGAGATCGAAGCCGACTTTGTCGACACCTGTTATTTCCCCATTTCCAAGGAGCTGCAGCCGATCCTTGACAAAGCATTCTTGTAAGTGCCCGTGCGAATGCTCGGAGTGAAACGTAACTGACCGTATTCCAGCCTTGACAAAAACGTTTTCAAGCCGCGCTTCCAGGAGATACAAGACCGGATGGACCGGCGGTTCTACGCAACGACATTGCCTTTTGCGCACGATCTCTGCCAGGCGATTAACGCGGGCGTCAACCACCCCCTGACAGCGCCACCCAGCGAGTCGAAGACGGAGGCTATCGATGCCTCCCCTACTAAATACGGCAACTATTCCGAGATTGGGTCTCGGAAGCGCCTGGGCAAGAGGATACTGAAGCTGCTCCAGCCGTACCTTGAGACGGCCCTGAAGGCTGAGGCCGACATCTGCGGGAAGCCCTTTGACGTGCTGCAAAAAGAGCTCGAAGGGATGATCGAGGCGAGCCTAGAATCGCGGCAAATGCCCATCACCAGCATCACGGTTTCCGGAGATGATGAAACAGCCCCGGGGCGGGACCACGACGTTGACATGGCCGACGCGCCAGAAGAAGGCCAGATCATAGTCGCGGACCACAGCGAAGGCGAGGAAGACGCCGAGGGCGAGCTTGACGGTGTCATGGACGGTACCAACATCGACGTCGGCGGCTACGACGAGCACGACGAGCCCACACCCAAGCCCCGCGGGGCCTTTTCCTCGGCAAACTCCTTCTCGGGGGACCTCTTGCCCCCGCCCAAAGAAAGCACACCCAGTCTCACAAACGGCTTTGTCAAACCCTCCTCCACCTCCCCTCTCTCCCTCGCCGGCGGAACCTACAACCACGAGCACCACAACCACCACCATCCCCAGAACACCCACACCGACCCTCTCACGCCGCCACAATCATACACCTCCCACTCCGGCGCCCCCTTCTTCGCGACAGCACCAACCCACCCAATACCCAACCCCTCGACCACCGCAACCACAGCTACCACCACCACCACCACCACCGCAATAATAACAATAACAAAACCAACCGCCACCACCGCCCCGCCACCGAGTCAGAATCAAAACCCCCTCACAGAAGGCGGCATACCGTGGTATCTCGCAGGGTTCGAAGTGCGCGGCACGACTGCGGCACAAGAGCAATGGGCGCCCGGGCGCGAGGCGCTGCGCGGTCTGAGCGAGGAGCTGACGGATTTGGATGAGGATGCGTTGCGGGATTTGGAGTTTGATGTTGATGAGGAGAATACTATTACTATTGGTGCTGCTGAGGAGGGGGAGGAGAGTGGGGAGGGGGAGGATGTTGGGGAGGAGGATGGAGAGGATGGAGAGGATGGGGAGGGGGAGGATGAGGAAGAGGAGGATGGGGAGGGGGAAGAGGAGGAGGTTGAGGACGGTGTGGAGGGTGAGGCGCGTGTGGGCGGTCGGGGTCGGGCCTCTGCTGGTGGCGGCCGTGGTGGGAGGAAGAGCGATGAGAGTCACCACCTCGGGCTTGGGCTCGGGCTGGGACTGGAGGGGCTTGGCGGGAGTCCGAGGAAGAGGACTAGGAGCGAGGTTGCTGCGGCGGGAGTGGCTGTTGGCGGGGGGAGGTTGTTACGGAGGGGGGTGAGGAGTTCGGCGAGGAGGAGGTAGTTCTTCCTTTTTCTCTTTTTGAGGGGGGGATGGGGTGTGTATGAGTACACTTTTTTGATGGTGTTTGGCTGAGGGTTGTTTTTGACTTGTCTTGAGCGGGAATTTGGGGGTGGTTATGAGCGCTTTTCATTTTTGTCCTCTTCTTCCGTTTGTCTCTTTTCTGCCTTCCCCCTTCCCTCCTGGGGTGGGTTGGCCTTTGCCTCTTCTTACGAGGCTTGACATATTTCGTTGCTCGCCTGCCTTCTCTCCTCTTTTCCTTCTTTCTCTCCACCATCTATGTATGGCTGAGCTCGGAGTTGGGGGGGAGAGGGAAAGGGCAGTGGGAGGAAGGGCCCCCTTCTACATTTACACACATGTGTCTTTGTTGGCATGCGTTACGTTGCGTTGTTGAACTAAACCATTTTGATTCCCCTGTTCCAATTTTTACTTATTCGCTTTCATCAGTCACAGTTTTTTTTTTTTTTCATCCCGTTCTGGTTTTGGCTTGGTTTCCCTCTCGGTCCTTCATCATACAAGCAACCAAAACCGAGTCAGAATAAGGTAGGAGGGGAATTACAAACACGGCGAGATTACCGGGTGGTGTGTGTACGGACTGATATCTTTGTTTTTCTCTCCTGCTTCTTCTTCCTGCCCCTTACACTATTTCTTTCTCCCTCTTTTCTGTTTTGTGTCGTGTCGGACTTACACAGTACTGGGACATACGTACCGGGGCTGTTCTTGTTTTATGTTTTACCTGGTATGGAGTCGAGAAGATGGGAGGGGAGAGGGGGCGTTTTTGTGTTGCTTTTCTAAGGGGGCGGGGGCGCAGTCCAGTTCGGTTTGGTCTAGTTTCAGTCTCAGTCATCAAGTCCGGGGATTGAGTGACCGACTGGCTGGCTGGCTGACTCTGGCACCGTCAAACACATACTACATACCACGCGGTGTTGTTGTTTATTGGGCTTCTCGATGTTTTCTACGTTTATTTGCGCGTGTCTGCTTTTGTTGCGTATTGTGTTCTGAAAGGAGCCTGGTCAGGGGCCAGGGGTGTTTAGTTTGGTGGAGGTGCGACGGGGGGTTGTTTTATGGGTTGAACATCACTGCAGCTTACACGGTTGGTTGGTTGGTTGAGAGCAATTCTGTGGGAGATAGATACCTTTTGGTTTGGGAATAGTAGACATACCTACATGTCGGTGTTGTGTTGCCAATTATCCCAACCGGTGTCTGGTTCGCTGCTAAGTGGTGAATGAGCAACCTGGTAGACTAGACGCCAGCAGCTAATGACCAAGTAGCATTGTGTCTCCGTGTTGACGTTTACAGTTGCTTCTGGACATCATCACTGCCCTTACCATGCCCTCTATGATGTTGTCGTTTGCACACGATCAACAAGCAGACTCCATCAAGGGTTCCATCAATGACATAAGAAGGAAGAGGAACGCCAGGCATCTACAGTAGAAGAGTTGTGAAACTGAATGCTGGGATGGGATCGACGGACGGCATGACCTGCAGTAATATATAATATACCAAGTACTACACTATCAACTTTGAACAGGCCTCTCCAAAGAAGAGGAGGAGCTTTACCGATCAAAGTTGTTTCGGGTTGATTGGTGTTATCATCCCAGCGATTAGGTCGCACTGGGAAGAGAAGCGCCCCGTCTCGACCATGTGATCGGGGCGTGTGTCTGTGTCTCTACTTTTCCTGTGTCGGTAAGAGTTCAAGGTTGCATTGTGGCCGAGATGCAATTGGCGATTACCACAGTACACTACCCTGCGGCAATAAGGCAGGTTAGGCGATTAGCTGCTTCTGGGTTGTTGCTTGTGCATGATGACAGCATCGAGGAGGGGCAGAGGCAGAGCTGCCCCGCTTGGCAAGTCAAGGGGAAGCCTCCCGACATCGATGTTCGTTGTAACGCGGGGCGACACACAAGCGTTTGCGGCCGGGCGGACGCTTGGCCTTGTCTTGTCCGGCAGATGGACAGATGGAAGACGCCTTGTGTCTCTTGGTTCCGTAGAGAGATGTTGATTCACAATTAGGGAAACAAGTCAGGGCCCTGAGCTCCTCGATACCCTCGATACCCTCGATACCCTCTGTCGAAACCAAGGTGCAAGGCGGGAGTCGGTGAGTCAACTTCGAGAGACACAGAGGAAAGCCGTCCAATGACCCCAGTCGTCCAATCGCGCCCGAGGGGCTGGGGCTGGCACACGTTCTGGTCCCCTCTAGTCCCCGCGAGAGGCTTGAGTGCAGGATGCAGGGTGGCCAAATCGGGGTGCCAAACGGCTTTGGGATTTGGGAGGTGGCCACGATCAGTCGCCCATCAGTGAAACCTCGGTCAAGCCAGGACGAAAACTTGGTACATCCTTAGCGGATGCGTGGTGTAGAGTCAATCGAGTCAAAGCCAGAGTCGAGTCGAGCCTCCTCCTCGGCTTGGGTTGGCTCAGTTGGACCAAGGGAAGACGGGCCAGCCCGCGAATCAGATGGCGCCCCCGAGGAAACGAGAGCGGCAACATGCCCGCGCGTCCCCAACTTGACACTCCAACCACACCATCCGAGATCGAAACCCCTGGGGCGCAGTCGTGGGCAGGCCAGATCCGGCGCCAAGTAGGCGCGCGGGAGGTTTTGAGTGTGTGCTGTGTGCGGGTATGGGTGTGGGTGTGGGTGTGGCTGTCTGTGTGAGAGAGCCAGGCCTCCCTCCACCTCAAATCCCGCCGTTCGCCATCGGCCCAGACACCCTCCCCGCCGGCAGCAACATCGGATGTGCACACTGTGTGCTGTGTATCATCACGAACGTGACTCGTGTTCCAGCTGTTCAGCATCTTGCGCTGTATTGGTCAATTCTGCCAACACCTACCCGCCCCAGAAGTCAGACGGGATGGAGGCTCTGGCTGAGCTCGCAGACAGAGAGAGCCTGGCGGCGGGAGGGGAAAAGAAGATTGAGTTCCGCCCGCACCCGCCCGAAGCTGACAGGACCCAGCATACAACGCCGAGTGGAATTTCCATTGTTCCTCGAGCGACGGTCGGGCCCCCAGAGCATTATCGGGAGGACAGCCCTGGACGATCGTATCATGTATCATGGACAGGCATCCTCAACGGACGGGGTCTTCGTATCTCCAGCTTGGTGACTGCAAAGCTGTGTCCTGAGCACAGTTGGAGCTCCATTTGGAAATTGTAAAGGAAACCTTGCCTTAGTCCGGATGTACATACAAAGTCAGGATAGTGTCGACAGCTTCCAGATTCGTTTTTTTGGATGCAAGAGTTCCACGGCGCCAAGGATGGGAGGGAGGCAGACGAGGGGCTTGTGCTCCACTTTCCACTTGTCAGCACCGCCGAGCGGGCCAATCGAAGCCAGGGGAGCTGGTCCGGCCGGAGGACACTAACAGAGTTCTAGGCAAGGTTCTGGGGAGAACAGTTAGTTGACGTTAGGCAGGTAGCAGCTGGCTTGCGCATTCCAGATGACAGCCCAGGCCCCGCTGGGTTGGCTGTGCAATTTTTCGCGGCCTTGTTGGGGCCTTTTTGGGGCCAAGAGAGTTGGGACTGGGGTGGTGCCCCCCAAACCTGAGGTCTTCCATGTCCCAGGAATGAATGGCCGACTCCAAGTGGGCGCCTTCCATTCCCACACAGCGCCAGCCCTGTGCAGCGCGCACTGATGTGCAGCCCCCTTGCTCCCGACCTTACCTGCCCCCCCCGGCCGTGCCGTGCTGTGGTCTGTGGTCCTCCTCCAAACCTGGAACTCTTTCCCAGCGAACGCAAACTTGAATTTTTCCCTGCGCTCGATCTCCCCAAACCCAGAGCGATTTCGTTCACCAAACAGACGATCCCCAAACGGCGACCCAAGTCCTATCGCAGGCAACGCGCAGTCGGCTTTTCGCCTTGCTGAAATTGAGACAGCAACTCCCGAATTTCCTGCCCGCGCAGTGATTTTGCACCCAGCACTTTCCCACCTTGCCTTCCCCGGTCCCGACCGTGGCATCCTCTCCCACCCCCCAACAACAACAACAACAACAACAACACGCAGCAACAACAACAACAACACCAAACAGCATCCCTTCTTCGACGACCGGCCTTGCTGCCATCCCCGCGACACACGTCCCAAGGTCCATCTAAGACGGTACTCCATTGCTGACACCCAGTCCCGCGTGATTCCGGCGACAGCTTGTGCTATTTTTCCGCCGACGCAGCAATTGCGAGCCCTGCACCACCGCGCTGCAAGTTGCCCTCAGCAATCTGCCACCCCGGTGACGATAACAAAGATCGCGATCGCCATCCTGCGCCATCAACAAGACTCCTAGCCACGGCCGTCGTCATTTCCACAAGTCGCTGAGGAAGCTGAACAAGGGGCATTTTCCCCCTCCTCCCTCCCCGACACAGTCCACTCGTTGCTGCGATCACTTGTGAGCACCCGACCAGGTAAGCACACCCACCCTCACTGCACCACGCTGAGCCTCTTGCGACCGTGTCGCGCTGGCCTGCCCACGACAACAATGCAGCACCACCAGCAACAGCACCACACACGCAGCACCGGCAGCGGAATTACGTCTGCAGTCGAAATTTTTGATGAACACCGCGCTGACTTTTTGCCCCTCATTTCCCACCCAGTGCCAGAAGTGTATCATCACCCCCCATTTGTCCTTTCGCGTCTTCCTTCTTTTCGACTTTTCCTTCGGTCGGCTGCGTGGGATTCTGCCAGTCATTACCGAATCCCCGTTACCTGTGCGCGCGCCATCATCAAGGCTAGGAGGATCCAGGATACTCTGCAATGGCGGACCAACACGAGGTTGACCTCAACTCCATAATCGACCGCCTCCTAGAGGTGCGGGGCAGCCGCCCAGGCAAGCAGGTCCAGCTCCTCGAGGCCGAGATTCGTTTTCTCTGCACCAAGGCCCGCGAGATCTTCATCTCCCAGCCCATCTTGCTCGAGCTCGAAGCCCCCATTAAGGTGAGACATCCCCCCATTGCCCCGGGCCTGTCCGACGCGCCTGTCTCGTGTGACCTCTTCCCCTCTGTGGCTCCCCGGGCTAAACAAACATCTCTGCTCCCAGATTTGCGGCGATATCCACGGGCAATACTACGACCTGCTCCGCCTCTTCGAGTACGGCGGCTTCCCTCCCGAGGCCAACTACCTCTTCCTCGGCGACTACGTAGATCGCGGCAAGCAGTCGCTGGAGACCATCTGCCTTCTCCTTGCGTACAAGATCAAGTTCCCCGAGAACTTCTTCATCCTGCGCGGCAACCACGAGTGCGCGTCCATCAACCGCATCTACGGCTTCTACGACGAGTGCAAGCGTCGCTACAACATCAAGCTGTGGAAGACGTTCACCGACTGCTTCAACTGCCTGCCCATCGCCGCCATCATTGACGAGAAGATCTTTACCATGCACGGTGGCCTGAGCCCCGACCTGAACTCGATGGAGCAGATTCGCCGCGTCATGCGCCCGACTGATGTATGTGGAGCGGACCATCGACCCTTTCCCCCCCAAATGATTGAAACCCAGAGAGCTGACGATTGGTTTTCCAGATCCCCGACTGCGGCCTTCTCTGCGATCTGCTCTGGTCCGATCCCGACAAGGACATCACCGGCTGGTCCGAGAACGACCGTGGTGTCTCGTTCACTTTTGGCCCCGACGTCGTCTCGCGCTTCCTGCAAAAACACGACATGGACCTCATCTGCCGTGCGCACCAGGTCGTCGAGGACGGCTACGAGTTCTTCTCCAAGCGTCAGCTCGTTACGCTTTTCAGCGCCCCCAACTACTGCGGCGAGTTTGACAATGCCGGCGCCATGATGAGCGTGGACGAGAGCTTGCTCTGCTCTTTCCAGGTTTGTGCTCCTCCGCTTTCGCTCCGTCGTCATGTTCCCAGCCCTTTGCTAACAAGGCTTTTCTCCAGATCCTCAAGCCAGCAGAGAAGAAACAAAAGTATGTCCACGGCCTCGGCGGCAGCAGCCGGCCCACCACTCCCCGGAAGCAGTCCAAGTAGTAAATAAGGGTTTATGCGAACTTTTCCATCTTCTAGGTTCGGCCGCGGTCGATAGAGAACTCGCCATCTTGCGACAAACCAAGTCACGATCAGCACGGATACGCCTTCCTCTCGTCAGTCCATCTACCGCCTCCCCGTTTTTTCTTTTTGATCGCCAAAGGGGGCCAACATCCCCGCCATCATGTTTCTTTCGGCCACTGCCCCATCTTACGTCGAGCCTCGACCGCACCGCCGCCGTCGTCCGAGCGAAGCCCATCTCTGTCTTGTAATGTCGCAAACAGAAAAGCTGCGGGGCACACGGAATTCTTTATTTTGGAAGGGGAACGAATAACGACTCTCTAACTCGTCTGTCACGCGTGACGAAGGGGGGCAGGCCGGGAATGTGTGTATAGATAACGTGGCGAATGGTGGCGCTGTCTGGGAGGGAGGAAACTGGTCTTTGCTCAGTTTTTCCTTAGGAGAAAGGCGAAAGAAAGCCGCAATAGGAGGAGGGTGGGTGGGGGGGATGGTCAAGAAGGTGGGAGGGGGGCTTTTTTCTCCTCTGACGGCGCTGCCGCTTTTGCTGCCAAATCTATCTTAACTCTTGTACTGAGGTCGTTGTTTTTGCTTCCCTCTTGGGCGTGTGTCCTGCCGCTGCAGCTCAGGTCTGCTCGGCGAGGGCTGGCCTACCTACCTATGATATGATATGCTATGCTATGCTTTGGGCTGGATGGGATTTCGGGCGGGGTGGGGGGTGTCGGGGCGGCCGCGGCCTGTAAACCGAATTCATTCATCATCTGCAATCTTCTCGTCTGTTTGTCTGTTTATCTGTCTGTTTGTCTGTCTGACCGTCTGTCTGTCGCTCTGGTTGCTGTGGTTGTGCCGCCGGTCCGTTTGGTTGCCCGCCCTGTCCTCCACCTGGTACATACAGTACCTCTGGCAGATTTTGAGAGACGGGTTGTGCGGGTGGTGGCTGCTGTCGTGTCAATAACAGCGACTGATGTGCCTCGTAGCTAGCCACACACACCCTTCGTTTGCGGTTGCTGTGGATGGGAAAGCGTCTTTTGGGGGGCTGTTTGGCTGGCTTGTGGAGTTGAGCCAGGCTATATCTTGCAAGCTAGCTATCAGGTGGTATCTTGCTGTCAGGGGGGTTTGGCTGTTTGAGTGGGACAGGGGATGCGAAGTGGTGGTGGTAGTGGTGGTGGTGCTGCTGCTGTCTTGCTCTGCGGGTTCCTGACTTCTGACCTCTTGGTTTTGACTCTTGACTCCTGGCTTTTGACCCTTGGCTTTTGACTCTTGACGCTTGACTCCTAACTTTTGACCCCTGACTCCTGACTGCTGAGTAACCCCTGGTTAGTGACTCCTGATGGGAAGAAGGGGGAGGTTTCGTTCGGTTTCTATAGTTACATAGTTATGTACTCCTTGCCGAAATTATCTATCATAATTTGTTACCATTATTAGTGTTGTCATATCATTGTCACCAGCATCACCAGCATCACCAACACCACCATCACCACCAACACCACCATCACCACCATCACCACCATCACCACCATCACCACCATCACCACCATCACCACCATCACCATCACCACCAACACCACCATCACCGTCACCGCCAACTTTCCCAACCTACTCCCACTTCTCCCACATCGCCACTCGACTTTCCGAGAATTTAACTGCCTTACATGTGTATGCGTGTGTTCGTGCGTACCTGTGTGACTGGTTACCCATCTAGCAACATCCATCCTTAACCGTCTATCCACCTATTTCCTAACAGTACGTTACCTAAGGATCGGTGTGCCTGGCCTCCGCGGGGGGACATGGTAGTGAGGGCAAGGGGCGGAGGGCAGACGGCGGAGAGGTTTGGAGTTGCCTAGGAGAGGGTGGAGATCCGGGGGAATATCCCTACAACACTTAGTCATGGAGCTTGGGGTTTTGGGGAGTCGATGGAAAAGGGAGGTTATCTGGGTCGGGGTCGTGGGAGGAAGGGGTTCGTTTGTGTCTTGGTCTGATGCTGGAGTGGTGAGTACGGCAGTTGTGGGGTAGGCGTATGGGCGGACGCGGTGTTGTTATCTCTAGGGGGTCAGTGGATAAGTTGGGAAGGGGAAGAAGGACGGTTGAGCGTGGTGGAAGCCTTCCATACGCCCTCCTGCTGGTTATTGCGAGGAATCTTAGCTGGAATGCTCGGCCCTTTTGCTCGAGGTCTGGTGGCTCTGTCTGCCTGTTGCCTGAAGTTGAGTGTAGGATGGCCTCTGCCCCCGTGTATTGATGCAGAGAGGACGGGTTAGGGGGTGGGTGTCATGGTCAAGCTTGTTATTAGCGGTCTCGAACAAGGCCATAAGTTACATCAAAAGCCATACCGAGAGACAAAAAAACTACACGCTGCATCATGCCAGGTCCAACCAAACCAAAGATACGGGGCCGGGTCATACCAGCGCGTTCCTGTTGCCAAAACCTTATCCTGGCTCGCATTGATGGTGATGGTCGCACATTCACATTCGGAATATGGATGACATATACCCCATAATCGCAAACAGCTCCACCATCCAGCCCCTCCATCCTCTCCTCTACTCACAATCCTCGCACTTCTCCCCTTCCAACTTACACGCTTTCGCGGCACCAACACCCACCTCCCCACCCTCTCCCTTTCCTTCCACCTTACCCCCCTCAACGTCCCCTGCTTCCCCCTTCTCCCTCTCACCACCAGAAGCAGTACCCCCACCACCCCTAGGATACTCTCGATCAACATGCCCCAACCCCCTCCCAGGATCAACAACATCCCTCACCCGCCGCTTAAGCTCCTTGGTCTCAGGGAAGCCGCCGTCACGCTTGCGGTCCCAGAGGAGGAGGACCGTCCTTTCATCTGCTGTCGTCGTCGAGGCCGTAGAAGAGGCGGCAGTCGTCTCGAGGTTGACGACAAAGACGCCGCCTGTGGCGGGCTGCAGGGCGACTTCGCCGAGGGTGGTGGAGAATGTGGAGAGGAGTTCTTGGGCGTACTGTGGTTTTTTGTTTTGTTTTGATTTGGTTAGTTAGGGGATTAGGTAGGGAGGTAGAGCGCAAAAGGTGGGAGGTAGCTGTAGATAGATTGGGGAAGATGAGAGGTGAGGTGAAGAAAGGTGCAAGAAGTGGTTTATTATTTGAGGGTTCGGGTTCGAGTTGGATAAGGGAAGGTAAAGTCCATGTTGACAGTTGTTGTCGGTATTGGTAAAAAGAGATAAAGATCAGGAGATACTTACGTAGGCCGCGCGGAGCATCCATTTGCACTGGGTGCAGAACTGGATGGTGACGCGCGGGAGCCGTGGCTTGCTTGCGTTGTGTGCGGGCTCGGCCATTGGATTGATTGTACGTAGTCAGTATGAGGAAATGAATGGTAACAACCTGAAAGGAACCTTTGACTCGGTGGGTAAGGTATCCGCTTGTTCTCGGGCGAATTCCTGTTGTGTGGTGTGCTTGGTCAACGGGGCGAACTTGAACGGCGATGTCGGGAGATGGATGAATGGATGAATGGATCGAGTGACAGGAGCTGCGTCATTTGGCCGCGGCCGGACAAAACCACCGAAACCCACACGATAGGTTCCCTCGATCGTTTCGATTTCGAAGCCACTCCGATGCTGACTACTGGTCACTGGGCCGCACGGCACGCGTCTGATTTCAATCCTGTCTCATTCACACCAATCCTCATCTCGTCAATCCAGTGGGAAACCATTTAATCCTATATACAATAAAAAAAGAAAAAGTAAATCGCGGGGCAAGGGAGCAGGGCCAAGCCAAGTAAGGGACGGGGGTAAGACAAGACAAATGATAAGAAACAATAAAAGGGAACACAAAAAGGTATTACACGCTGAAGAGCTGCGTAGCCAGCCCTGCGATCCGCCCAGAATAAAAGGGGTATGAGTGGTAGCGTTATCGTGGGAGGCCGTGCCATCGTCCTGTCCGTTCCGTGAGCCTCTTCTTCCTTGCCCTGGCGAAAGTGCTGCGAATTTTGTTGTTGTCGTACCGGCAAATGGGCTGGCGCTGTTGGGTGGTCCGAATTCCGAATTTTCCCTCCTCCAGTGGTCCGTTTTTCCCTTGCCCGGTATCCATGGTCCGGCCAATATTACTCTCCAACACGTCGTCGGCACAGCATTGGCATCTGCTGCCCGCCTGACCATACCGCCGGCACACACTCCAAAGAGACACAGCCGGCCCAAGTGTATCAAGCAACCGCAAGCGAAGGGGGGTAGAAACCCCTAACCCACGGGTTGCCGTCACCTGTAGTCACCACCTTACATGACTATGCAGCACCCGCCGCTCTGTTGTGGTGCGTAGGGGTCGTCTCCCTTGGGCACGGGGCCCCAGACGTTGGGCACCATGTAATCCCTGGTGCTGTTGCAGTACGCAATGATGCTACATAGACAGGGTTAGCCGGCGCGGAAAGAAACGGGGACGAGAAGAACTCGACGTCTGGATCCTCACCTCTTGGACGCCTGGCTCACGGGGATGCGTTCCCGGTCGAGATCCTCACGTAGCCGCGAGTTGAGCTCCGTCAGCCGGCGGAGCTTCAAATCGGCCATGCTCTGCTTGTTCTTTTTGATTTGCGACGGGTCGCCCACATCGCGCGACGTGTACTGAGGCATCTTTGAGGAAGAAATTGTGACGGTGGGGGAGAGGCGAGATTGGGAATCGCGATGCGCAACGGGCGTTGCGGGGGATGGGTGGTCTTCGGGTATCGGCTGCGGCGGTGGCGCACGCGGCGAAGGTCCGTCTTCAGAGGCCCAATCGACGGGTCGGCGAGGCTGTTGCTATCGTCGGCTGCTGCTGCTGCTGCTGCTGCTCTCCTTCGTATGCGAAAAGAAACGGCCGGTGGAATTCGATGATCGTGTTGCTGCTTCTTCTTCGGCTGCTGTTGAGCCACCACGGCGTGTCAGTCAATTGTCGCGATGCCTTCGTGCCCGATTCCGCCCTCTCGACGTGCCCGACCCATCGCGTCGCCGTCACAGCGCTTAAATCCTGCCACTTCCGGCCTCCCCTCGTGTTGTTGGCCAATTGGCTCGACGTGATTACTCTCGTTGTCGGTCGCAGGACGCCGAGGTTGAGCGGCTTTGCTTCCCTGGCGCAGCAGTCGGGAGGAGACGATGGGGACACTCGACGCACGAAAGCGAGGTCGAAACACACAAAATAAAGGGACGAATTAACTTACCAAAAAGCAGGGAGCGGATGCTCGAGGGCGCGTGTGACGTCTCGCGACGGATTCCGAAAGACGCAGCGATTGATGGATTGACTGGTATGTGGTTGCAAATGCCAGAAGCTCCCAAGTCTTGGAATGGGCGGACGGGATTGGCAGAGAGGCGTCGGGAAGCGAAAGGGAAAGCAGTTCAGGAGCGGGCGTTGCTGGTCCGTGCACACCTGCCCGTCCAAGCCGGGCAAAAAGAAAATGAGCTGTCCAGGGGAGGTTAGATTAGGCCCTCCGGAAACATTCGATCGTTACACTGCGCTGGGGTCCTGTCTCATTCCGATCTCGACCCGCCCGCCTTCACTCGCCGCATCCCGCGGGCGACCTCAGCAACCGAGCCAACTCATAACCAACAACCTGGCTGTGGCCCACGGCACCTTTTTACCGAATTTGTAAAGCGAGAAGCTAGCAAATTCTGTCGAAAACTCCCATCATCCGCCCCATCGTCCGCCCCATCGTCCGCCTCCACATCCCCGTTGCGCCGCTACGTCGGAGCTGTGCTGACAGTGCTGTTGGAGTTTCAGAGCGCCGCCCTCAGCGGAGTTCACATTGCCGTTCACGTTACCTCGATCCTGATCCGGCGTGGCCGTGGGCGCGCTTCGTCGAGCGCACGGTTGTGGAGGACCCCAAGATTCCGTTGGCCATTCTTGGTAGGAGTTAACTGCCATCGCCACTGGAAGAATGCGGTTTGGTGGCATGGCATTCTAGTGTATGTAATTTTCTATTCTCAAAATACCCCATCTACGGAATATTGCATACGCATCCGGGTTGAGAAACGGCGAGACAACACGCTGCCTCGCTCGCTGGTGTGGCATTGTTCCCAGTTCTTGACGCCTATGAGTGGATGGTCTTGTTTGGGACTCTGGCGAGTCTGGGTGGGAATTGGACTCTTTCATTTCAGTGGCTGCTGGTGCAGCGGTGCCCCGCCCATCGCGGCTTTGGAAACGGACCCCACTCCCTCCCAAAGAGCTCTCAAAGCATCCGAATCCTCACCTTCTCAAAGGCGACTCATACCTACTGCACAGGACCAAGATACATACAAAAAAACACCAGAGCTTGAACGGCCATCAAGCAAGGCAAACCCAAATCTTCAAGGGGTATTTGCAGTAAATAGAAACTTAATAGCCCCAAAACAAAGACGTCACCCTGCACACGCTTACTGGGGAGCTTGCATCAGTAAAATCACGTGATCTGCATTTTCCGCCCACACAATTTCAGGAAACCCGCACCTTGCCTGGAGGGGCCAGGGCTTCGCCGACCCAACGCATTCTCCACGAGGCGAAAAAATCTCTGGACCAGCGCCAGCCAAGTCGCCAGCAACCCCTCACGCTGCGTTGCGCTGCGCTCAAGAAATTCATCAAATCTCCTCGAGACCTGCCACCACGCAGAGGAGGTTGCCCATCATGGTAAGTCGCTCATTTTGCCGGTTGCACGCTTGACGATTTGTCATTGCCAGGCAACTTCGGAACCATGGACGACGGCTTCGCGACCACCACAAACCACCCCCTCCCCACCTTTAGATCATCATCCACAATCTCGCCCTCGCGTCGTCCGGCTCCCATCGTTGAGCGCCCACTGACTGACCGTCTCGCAGCCGCCCCCGCCGCATCAGAAACCCGAAAATGTCCTCAAGAGGGCCCACGAGCTCATCGGGGTCAACCAGGCCCCGGCGGCCCTGACCCTGCTGCACGAGCACATCACGTCGAAGCGCTCGCGCAATGTCCCCATCGCCTCGCTCGAGCCGGTTATGGTTTTGCTCGTCGAGTTGGCCGTCGAGCAGAAGAAGGGAAAGCTCGCCAAGGATGCCCTCTATCAGTACAAGAACATCGCCCAGAACACCAATGTCGGGACAATAGAGGTTCGTACATCGCCGGCAGACGCGGGTTGAAGGTTGGGTTGCTGCAGGTGCTGACTGGGAATAATGCAGCTTGTGTTGAAGAAGTTCATCGAGTTGGCCGCCGAGAAGGTCACAGTCGCGCAGCAGAAGGCCGACGAAGTCCAGGAGAGCATCGAGGCCACCACGGGATCGTCCAACGTCGACGACCTCGAAGCTAGCGAGACCCCGGAGTCCATCCTGCTGGCCACCGTCTCCGGTGAGCAGTCCAAGGACCGTACCGACCGCGCCATCGTCACTCCCTGGCTGAAGTTCCTGTGGGAGGCTTACCGAACCGTCCTGGACATCCTCCGCAACAATGCCCGCCTGGAGCTGCTCTACCAGAGCACCGCGATGCAGGCCTTCGACTTCTGCCTCAAGTACACCCGCAAGACCGAGTTCCGCCGTCTCTGCGAGCTTCTCCGCAACCATGTCCAGACCGCCGCCAAGTACTCGGCCCAGATGCATGCCATCAACCTGAACGACCCGGATACCCTCCAGCGCCACCTGGAGACCCGCTTTCAGCAGCTGAACGTGGCCGTCGAGCTGGAGCTCTGGCAGGAGGCTTTCCGCAGCGTCGAGGACATCCACACCCTCCTGAGCCTTAGCAAGCGCCCGCCGAAGAACATCATGATGGCCAACTACTACGAGAAGCTCACGCGCATCTTCCTGGTCGGCGAGAACTACCTCTTCCATGCCGCTGCTTGGTCCCGTTACTTTAACCTGCTGCGCCAGTCCGCCGCCATGATGGCCACCGGCCAGAGCAAGAAGTCCGACAACCCGCCTGCCAGCGAGGCCGACCTCCAGAAGGCCGCCACTTTTGTCGTCCTCTCGGCCCTGTCCATCCCGGTCATCAGCACGTCTCGCTCCCGCGGTGCCATGGTTGACTTCGACGAGGCCCGCAAGAACAAGAACTCTCGCCTCACCCACCTCCTCGGCATGTCGCAGGCCCCGACTCGCGCCACGCTGTTCCGTGATGTTCTTTCCAAGGCGCTCCTCCGCCGCGCCCGCCCGCAGATTCGCGATCTGTACAACATCCTCGAGGTCGACTTCCACCCCCTGTCCATCTGCCAGAAGATCTCTCCCATCCTTGCCGAGATCGGCGCCGACGAGGAGCTGCAAAAGTATATTGCTCCCCTGCAGCAGGTCATCCTCACCCGCCTGTTCCAGCAGCTCTCCCAGGTGTACGAGACGGTCGACCTCGAGTTCGTCCAGAGCCTGGCGCGCTTCCCCGAGCCGTTCCAGGTTACCCGCGGCACCATTGAGAAGTTCATCATGAACGGCAACAAGAAGGGCGACCTCGCCATCCGCATGGACCATGCCACCGGCGTCCTGAGCTTCGACGTCGATGTCTTCTCCTCCGCCAAGGCCGTTCACACCGGCTCGGCTGCCGGCTCGGCCGAGAGCGAGACTGGCTCCGTCCAGCGTCTCCAGAGCACCCCCTCGCAGATTGTCCGGTCCCAGCTCACCCGCCTGGCGGAGGTGCTGTATACCACCTGCCGGTACATTGACCCTTCGTTCAACGAGGCCCAGATCAAGGCTCGCGATGCTGCTCTCGCCCGCGCCAAGGCTGGTGCCGAGAAGGAGCACCTCGAAATCCTCGCCAGGAAGGACGTCATCCAGAAGCGGAAGGACAAGGCGTCGGAGCTGCAGGCCCAGAAGGACAAGGAGATTGCCCGCAAGAAGGCGCTCCAGGAGCAGGCCCTGCAGCAGGCCGAGGCCCAGCGGTTGGCCGAGGAGCAGAGGATCCGGGAGCAGAAGCGGATGGCTACTGAGCGCGAGCAGATCAAGAAGAAGGAGGTCGAGAGCATGCTCAAGGATATGAAGCTTGAGGACCTCGAGCTCGAGGATCTTGAGAACCTCGACAGCAACAAGATCCGCATGATCAAGCTCCAGCAGCTTGAGCGGGAGAAGAACACGGTCGCCGAGAAGCTCCGCGTCACCGGCAAGCGCCTCGACCATCTGGAGCGCGCTCTCCGGAAGGAGGAAGCCAAGAAGCTCCCCGAAGATTACGCCCAGCAGCGCGAGCGTGACGTGGCCGCGTACGAGCTGATCAAGGCTCAGACTCTCAAGGAGGCCGAGCAGAAGCACAAGGAAGACGTGGAGCTGAAGCACCGTCTGACTCGTCTGATGCCCTTCTACGAGTCCTTCCGTGCCGATCTGCACGAGCGCCGCCGTGACCTCTTTGAGAAGCGCCGCCGCGACGCCGAGCGCGAGCTTGAGAAGCAGGTCACCCAGCGGAGAAAGGAGTATCGCGAGAAGAAGCTGCGCGAGAAGCGCGAGCGCGAAGAGAAGGAGCGTGCCCTCCGGGAAGCCGAAGAGCGCGCGGCCAAGGAGAAGGAGGAGGAGAAGAAGCGCCAGGAGGCTCGCAGGGAGGAGCTGGCCAGGATCAAGGAGGAGCGCGAGAAGGAGCGCGAGAAGGCAAAGGAGGCCCAGGCCCGCCAGCAACAGCGCGAGGAGGAGGCCATGGCCCGCCGCAAGGCCGAGAAGGCTGCCGCATCGGCCGTGCCCATCCGGGAGCGGGAGCGTCCCGAGCCGGTTGCTGCTTCTGGTCCTCCCCGTCTCTCGCTTGCTGGCAACAAGCCCAGCTGGAGAGAGCGCGAGGCGGCCAAGGCTGCGGGCGGTGCTGCCCCGTCAGAGACTGCCCCGCCGGCACGGGCTACTCCCCCTCCCGTGGAGCGCACCGAGTCCAACGAGCGGCCTCCTGCGGCCGGTGGTCCTCCCCGCCTCGCGCTTGCTGGCAACAAGCCCAGCTGGCGTGAGCGCGAGGCCGCTAAGGCCGCGGGAGGTGGTGGTGCGCCGCCGTCTGAGCGCGCCCCCCTGCCCCCCAGACAGCCGTCGGACCGCAGCGCGCCCATGGACCGTGCAGGCTCAGGCCGTGGCGGTGATCGGGACGCCAAGGACAACGGCCCCGCGCCGGAGCCGCTGAAGTCCACCGGCGGGCCGGGCAAGTATGTGCCCAAGTTCCGTCGGGAGGCTGGCAACTAAGGGGTAGAGAGAGAGTGGGAAATGCGTGGGATGAAAATATGGATGGATGAATGAATGGATGGATGGATGGATGGGATGGAGTGGGAAGACGGTCATTCCACTCGTTGATTGGGCATGTCACAGCCACCTTTGCGCGCACGCCATACACACAAACACACACACACATACAAATCATCACCATCATCATCGGAGTTTTCTCTTTTGGGAAACAGCGGGGGTCGTCAGCGACCTTCTCTGGTCCTCTCTCTCTCATCTCTCGCTTTGGCTCTCGGTCGTCGCGCTCACCAGTCGGCCAGTCAAGTCGGCAGGCAGACAAGGCATGTTTGTTAGAAGTAGTAGCATCAAGGGTCGTCGTTTTTTTTCACACGTCTCGGTTTTCTCTCACAAGACGTCTCTCTGCTGCCCGCTGCCCGCCGTGTGCGTTCTTGAAAGTCGTCATGATTTGGTTGTTTATGTTTGTGTTGTGGTTATTGTGGTTGTTTGTTCCGTGTTGTTGCGTGCTTTTGGTTGGGAAGATGTGTGGGGTTGTAATGGGGGTATTGGGGAGGCAATGGCGGGCATGGCATGGAGGCATGGCATGGAGGCATGGCAACACACGCTGGTGGGTGGGCTGGGGGAGGGTAAGAAGGGGAGGGTAGGGTAAGGGGGGTTAGGGTAGCTAGGTACCTAGTTGAGAATGGACACTTGAGTGGCTTTCACATTTTTCTGGTTTGGTTTTTTTTTTCTTGGGGGGGGGGGGGGGGGGGCGGCGTCGGGGTCTGCTTCGGACGCGTGGCTTGTGGGTGGAAGGAGGAAGGGGCATTTCGTTATTCCTG